>JAJOOR010021174.1:0-41303 GCA_036250505.1 Solanum acaule | reverse complement strand
AGCACAATCTCCTCCTAGTTACCACAACCTATACTTGTAGTAAAATAGAAGAAAGGGGTTAGTACAACACACGTACTAAGTATGAGGATATGCAAAACATGATAAAAAGGACATTTGTTTGGAAGTTATGCTTTCATGCCATTTTGATAAAATCTCATGAACATCAACTTAATAGGCACCTTACAAGTCACAACCAACAATACAAAGTCATATGCTTCACAATACATCATGAACATACATAACCCATTTACCTTTACCTTCTTGCCTTGGACCTCCACCTTAAGTAAACCTTAAGCAATACCTTTGTGCAATGTATGGGCAACGTCCCATACCATCACCCACACTAAGGCACCACCTTAAGGTCACACAAAGTGCACTTACCATGCATACCTCAACCTTCACCAATTTATCACATAAGACATATAAGCACATAAGCCAACAAGTCACTTCATAAAACTAGAACACTCATCAAATGTCATCCCAAGACTCACTAAGACATGGTGAGGCACCCCATACTACCTCTCCATACCATACCCAAGTGATCCTTAAGGGTACACCAGCCAAGCTCCATTCACATCTCAACATAAATTGTTCATTCAACTTAATGCATTTAGACAACTTCATTCATTAATGACATAAGATCATTATATACATTCAATTCAACATAAGCACTTACATTCAATTCATTATGACTCACTTTCACATTAGCATGCTCAAAGACCAACACTTTCATTAATTAGCCCAATGAGACTCATTCATTCATTATCATTACTACGACACTCCAAGATCTCCCTTAAATGTCTACTTGTGCAATGTTTAGATGATGTCCCATTCCACCACCTATCCTAAGTAGTACACCCTTAAGAGATCCTAGTTCATTCATTCATTAATGTGGGGGAAGAGCCTTAACCAACATAGACCATAGAGCTTGACATGGAATCCCGATAGTAACCCTTACCGGATGAGGGATCCCCACTTGCCTAAGGTAGGGTCATTCTTTTAGCCTTTACATTGTAGAGACCACTAGCTAGTCCTATGTGGGCACATAGTTAAGGGATAGAATGATTGATTCTAAGTACTCTCATCTCAACTCATGAAGGAGCACCCATCTTAAGGGTTGCTACTAAATACTCATATCTCAACAAACAAAGGAGTATCCACCTATCTTCATATCCTCTCGGTGCTAGACATTACTCCCCCACGGATTTGGACATTCATTTCATTCATTCAGTTAGGGATAAGGATTGCTACTAAGTACTCTCATCTCAACTCACGAAGGAGTACCCATCCTAGCCCAACATTCATGCATTTAGGGATAAGGATTGCTACTAAGTACTCTCATCTCAACTCACGAAGGAGTACTCATCCTAACCCATCATTCATGCATTTAGGGATAAGGATTGCTACTAAGTACTCTCATCTCAACTCACGAAGGAGTACTCATTCGAACCCATCATTCATGCATTTAGGGATAAGGATTGCTACAAATTACTCTCATCTCAAATTATTCATTATCGTCAATTGAATAAACTGACTATCAAGAATAAGTATCCTCTTCCAAGGATAGATGACTTGTTTTACCAACTTCAAGGGGCTAGTTATTTCTCTAAGATTGATCTTCATTCGGGTTATCACCAATTGAGGGTGAGAGGGGATGATATTCCAAAGACGGCCTTTAGAACCCCGTAGGGTCATTGTGAGTTTGTGGTAATGTCATTTAGGTTGACCAATGCTCCAGCGGTGTTTATGGACTTGATGAATAGAGTGTTTAGGCAATACCGAGACATATTTGTAATTGTGTTTATCGATGATATTTGATCTATTCAAGGAATGAGAATGAACATGTGGACCATTTGAGAATTGCGTTGCACATTCTTCAGGACAAAAACTTTTTGCAAAGTTTTGCAAGTATGAATTTTGGTTAAGGTCCGTAGCTTTCCTTGGTCATATTGTGTCAAACAAGGATATTGAGGTAGATCCTTAGAACACGGATGTGGTCAAGAGTTGGCCTAGACCTCTATCTCCTTCCGACATTAGAAGCTTTTTGGGTTTTGCCGATTACTATAGAAGGTTTGTCGAGGGATTTTCTTCCATTGCTTCTCCTTTGATGGCTTTGACTCAAAAGAAGGCTAAGTTTGTGTTGTCGGAAGCTTGTGAGAAAATTTTCCACGAATTGAAAAATAGACTTACTTCCGCTCTGGTGTTGACCTTACGTGAAGGTACAGATGGTTTTGTGGTGTATTGTGATGCCTCTAGAGTTGGGTTGGGATGTGTGCTTATGCAAAATGGTAAGGTTATTCCCTATGCTTCAAGGCAACTTAAATTCCATGAGAAGAATTATCCTACCCATGATCTTGAAATAGCAGCGGTTGTTTTTGCCTAAAAGATATGAATGCATTATTTGTATGGGGTCTATGTTGATGTTTTCACAGATCATCAGAGTCTACAATATGTGTTTAGTCAAAAGGAATTGAATCTTCGCCAAACAAAGTGGCTTGAGTTACTGAAGGATTATGATGTAAGTGTCCTTTGTCACCCTCGTAAAGCTAATGTGGTAGAGGCCTCTCTTAGTAGATTGTCAATGGGTAGTGTGGCTCATGTAGAGGATGAAAAGAAAAAGTTGGTTCATGATGTGCATAGGTTGGTCCGACTAGGTGTTCAACTGGTGGATTCCACCAAGGGCGGTGTCATAGTTCATAATGGTTCCGAATCGTCCTTTGTGATGGATGTGAAGTCTAAGCAAAGTCTTGATCCTATCTTGGTTGAGTTGAAAGAGGCGGTACTTAAAAAGTCCGTTGAGGCGTTCCCCCAAGGGGAGATGGCGTACCAAGGTATCAAGGTTGGTTATGTGTTCCAAATGTTGATGGCTTGAGGGAGAAGATTTTAGAAGAAGCCCATAGTTCTAGATATTCTATTCACCCGGGAGCCACCAAGACGTATCGTGACCTACGTGAAGTGTATTGGTGGAATGGGATGAAGAAAGATATCATGGGATTTGTGGCCAAATTCCCTTATTATCAAAAAGTAAAGGTTGAGCACCAAAGGCCGGGAGGCTTGCCACAAGATATTTTTATTCCTACTTGGAAGTGGGAAGATGTGAACATGGATATTATTGAAGGCTTTCGATGTACTCGGCGACAACATGACTCGACATGGGTAATAGTGGACCGGATCACTAAGTCCGCTCATTTCATTCCCGTCAAGGTGTCCTACTCGGCGAAAGAGTATGCTAAGTTGTATTTGAGGAAGATAGTAAGGTTACATGGAGTACCCTTATCTATAATTTTGGATTGAGGTACCCAATTTACTTCACAGTTTTGGAAGTCTTTCCAAAAGGGGCTCGGTACCAAGGTGAAGCTTAGCATAGCTTTTCACCCTTCAACGGATGGTCAAGCAGAACGCACCATTCAGACTTTGGAAGACCTATTGAGGGCATGCGTGATTGATTTTAAGGGCAAATGGGATAACCATATGCCGTTTTATGGTAGGAGATGTAGGTCTCCTATAGGATGATTTTAAGTGGGAGAATTGCTCTCCTAGGTCCAAAATTGGTGCATGAGGCCATTGAGAAGATTCAGGTTATTAGAGAGAGGTTGAGGATGGCCCAAAGTCGGCAAAAGGCCTATGACGATGTTAAAAAGAGAGATCTCAAATTCGATGTGCATGATTGGGTTTATTTAAAAATCTCACCCATGAAGGATCTTATGAGCTTTGGGAAGAAGAGGAAACTTAGTCCTCGTTTTGTGGGTCCTTATAAGATTTTGAGGCGTGTTGACAAGGTTGTTGAAGAAATGTGTTGGGAATCCATAAACCATAGTTCCATTAGAGGGTTTAGAGATTAAGGAGAATCTTGCTTATGAAGAGGTACCGGTTGAGATCTTAGACCAGCAAGTCAAAAGGTTGAGAAACAAGGAAGTTGCCTCCCTGAAGGTATTGTGGAGGAATCACTTAGTTGAGTGTGCAACTTTAGAGGCCAAGGCCAAAATGAAGTCCTGATATCCTCATCTTTTTCCTTCATCTCCTATTCCAACTTGAGGTAATGAGTTCCTCTTGAATTTTCTTATTTAGGAGTCATGTGTGATTTATGTGTTCCCATGATTTCCTTATGTTATGCATGTTCTTGAGAAATTTATTTTTAGTAAGAAAATAGGTTTTCATGATTGATTTTCCTCATGTTGTTGTGCATTGAGTATGAGTTACCTATTTGACTTCATGAGATGAATTGATGAACATGCTCTATATGTATATGCTTTTCTTGAGTAAATGGCCTAATGGTTTAATGAGATTGTGTTGAGCATGCTTTAAAGCTTGGAGAAGATAGTTCCTCCTATGAATATGAGAAATTTTGAGTTTACATGCATAATGGGTTGTTAGATGTAGTTCCTACTTCTTTATGATACATTGTTTATGTTTGAGTTGGAGTTGATGTTTCCTCCTTTGAATTGTGCATTATTTTGATGTTGCTTGCATGATGAGCTACTAGTCTTGAGTCTTTACTTCCGTAAGGTGTCTTAATCGTCATTCGAGGACGAATGTTCCCAAGGGGGAGCAATTGTAATACTCCAAAAATTAGTAGGCTAAACTAGAGCTAATGTGAGGGTGAGAGTGATGGATGTATCTCCATGTACATAAAATAAAGGGTTCCGTGTTAGAACGTCAAGGTACGACCACTCAAGGACCAACCATGGGCCCTTGAGGAGGACCATGGAACTGCCCAAAAGCAGTGAACCACGGCAGGACCCACGCTTAGGGGGTGGGTCCACACACCGTGGGTGGGGGACTGTGACACACCGGAAACTAGTAGGCTAAAACTAGAGCTAAATGTGAGGGTTAACGTGAAGAGTGAAGGGCAAGGGCCAAGGGAATTGGGTGAAGGCCATGGCAAGGGGGCCAAGTCTTCCAAGAGTTGGCCAAGGCACTGCCCCCACCTCCACGGGGGTCTTAACGACCCATGGTGGCCACCACACCCTATGGTGCCACCCGTGGAGGGCTAGGCAGTAGCTCCTCGAAATTTTCCAAAAGAAGTGCTCCTCATCAGGAACCACTTCACGGCTCGTGGTGAAGACAACAGCTCGTGGGAAGGCTCGTGAAAGGGAGTTGGTGGTGTGTGGCTTGGTGAAAAATGGCTTAGCCACTGCCTCAAGGTCCACGAGAGGGACCATGGCTCGTGGCTTTCTCCACGACCCATGGAACCCTTCGTGAAGGTGCCTTGAGCTTGTGAGATAAAGGAACAAGTTTTCCTAGCCACTGCCTCAAGTCCACGAGAGGGACCACGGCTCGTGGTCATGGCCACGGTTCGTAGAGCCCCTCATGGTACTTGGGCAGCTCACTTTAAGTGAGGGGACTTTTGGGAAATTTTGGTTTAAGTCCTATCAAAGTGAAGTCGTTTTGGGTAAGTTTAGGGTCACTATATAAGTCATTTTTTATTCAAATTCACCTAAACTAAGTCATATTTTCACAACACCCAAATATTTCCCCAAAGTTCATCTCCTCATAAAAAATTCTCTCTCTAGAACTTCAAGAAAGAAGAAGAAGGAAGAAGGTGAAGCTAGGGTTCATGAAACAAGTTCTTCTCATCAATTTCATTGGATTCCATTATTAAGGTATGGTAGTCCTTCATCCATTGAATCCCTTCAAAACCTTAATTTCGAAGATAGAATTTCCCCAAAAGCTAAGGTTTGTCTCCAAGTCATGGGTTTCTTTCAAAAACGATTCTAATGTTTGATTTAGTTTATATTATGATTGAATTGATGATTTATGATGTTTTTTATGTTGAAATCCCCCAAGAACTCATGAAACACCCATATTACTCAATTATGATATTGTGATGTAGGTTTGTTGATTATAGAAGAATATTATGATATTATGCTAGTAGTAGTTGAGTTAACTGAATCATGTTAATATCCATGTCTAATGTAGTAATTCGAGATGTGTTGATGGAATGTGATCTATGTTCCTTGAAGGGAAAAGTATGAGAACTATGCATGATTATGATCTTTATGTATATGCTTTATGAACACTTTGAGAGCAAAGTGAATATGATTATGATCTAGTTGTTGTGTTGTTGGAAGATATCCTCATGTACACATTTATGCATTAATATGCTATGATGTGAAAGGTTTTCTTACAATATGATGATTCTTGGGTTGAAAGGCTATTCTCACCTATTGAATCTATGAGCTATAGTAGGAGTTATGTTGGATTAATTGTCAAGACACTCTTCCATGAATATGAACTTAAGTCAAGAGTTAATATAAACTTTGTGGGTATTAATGCTTAGCACCTAGTGGATAGTGATATGATATGGAAGCCCGCACAATAGTAGAGGTCAGGTTTCTAGGAGAAATCTCTTGGGATGGAAGCCCTCACGATAGTAGAGGCCGGGTTTTCTAGAAGAAATCCCCTTATCCCATAAACTATGTGCCCTCGTAGGTCTTTAGCTAGTGGATCCCCATAAGCTAAGATTATGGTTCTACCTTAGAAAAGTAGGACAACCCCTTTTCGGTGTGCGGTAGACACCAGATTACATGTTAAGCTCACATGGTCTATGTCAGTTAAGGCTTATCCCACTATGATAGTATGAATAAGAATCAGAGTTATGAACTATAGTTACTCAAGAAGATTTGTTTAGTATGGGTGGGATTATGGTATCTTATTCATGCATTGTACAAGTAAGCTTTGAGGGTATTTATGGTATGTTCCTCTTATGAGATGATGATTTATGAGTTTTTTATACTTTTGACTTATGTTTTTCCCTTTACCTTCAAAATGATGCTTTAACTTAGTAAATTCCATGCATTCAACCAAAATGTCCCCTTTTAGCATGTTTTCATGATTTTGTGCAAAGCTATCATACTTAGTGCATTTTTGTACTAACCCATATTTTTTCTACATTTTCCCCAAGTGTATTGTCCAGTTCTTAAGGTGGTCCCCATTGTGGCTAGAGATTGGAATTGATCATTTCTCCTTGCTTGTTGGTGAGTCCTCATTATTCAAGGATAGATGTTATCTATGTAGTTCCTTTTTCTTGTATTTGACTTTCGGATTGTGTTGTATGGGCTGTGACCCTATTTGATTCAAGTATTGTAATAGATGGCTAATTAAGACAAGTCTAGACTTCCACTTTCCTTTATGAAAATTTTGGACCTAAATGTG
This sequence comes from Solanum acaule, assembly GCA_036250505.1. Lineage (NCBI taxonomy): Eukaryota > Viridiplantae > Streptophyta > Magnoliopsida > Solanales > Solanaceae > Solanum > Solanum acaule. The sequence continues at coordinate 34,148 of JAJOOR010021174.1, read as the reverse complement.
TTTTTACTCTTAATTGTTCTATACTTATGTTATGATATGCTAAATGGCTTACACGGGGCCTTTCGGGGTTCTACGTGCCTTCGTACATCTAGGGGGTACCTTTGGATCGTGACAAACTTGGTAATTAGAGCACAGGGTTAGAATGATTCTAGGATGATGTCTCATAAGCCACATCTAGTAGAATCTTGTTCATAAGTGTGAAACCCGCCACATTTATGAATAAGAGGCTATAAGATGTTTAGGAAACTACACTTGTTTCATTACTCTTAAGTCGTGCCTTAGAGTTTAACTCTATAAAGTTTCTCTCCTAATCCTTCTCTTGTGTCTTCAGGCAATGAATACACGAAGGGCTAACTCTAAAAGGGTGGAAGAGGAGAATGTGAATCAAGGAGCTCCTCCTCAAGATGATCAAGCTCCGATTGATCCTTTGGTTGAAAATGTGACCCATATGGAGTTTAGGTCTACTATCCAAATGCTGGCTCAAGTCATGATGGCTCAAGCCAATAGAGAAGTTGTAGCTCCGATGAATCCTAATTTAAATTTGGCTGCTTCAAGGGTTAGGGATTTTGCAAGGATGAGCCCTCCCGAATTTCATGGCTCCAAAGTGGGAGAAGACCCTCAAGAGTTTGTGGAAGAGGTTTATAAAACACTTGATATTATGGGGGTGACTTTGGTAGAGAAAGCGGAGTTGGCCGCTTACCAATTGAAGAGTGCTGCTCAATTATGGTTTAAAGAATGGAAGAATAATAGGCCGGTAGGAGTGGGTCCCATAGAGTGGGAAGTGTTTAAATCGGCATTCCTTGATAGGTTCCTTCCCCAAGAGTTGAGGGAAGCTAAGGTGGAAGAATTCATTAACCTTAGGCAAGATAGCATGAGTGTTAAGGAGTATGCCTTGAAATTTACCCAATTATCCAAGTATGCTCCATCTATGGTGGTGGATTCAAGGAATGAGATGAGTAGGTTTTTGATGGGTATGTCTGACTTGGTTGAAGAAGAATGTCGTACGACAATGCTCCTTCATGACATGGATATCTCAAGGCTCGTGGTGTACGCTCAACAAATTGAGGATTCAAGACTCAAGAAAAAGAATAGAGAGGTAAAAAGAGCTAGAACCGGTGATGAGAACTTCTCCAATGTTAGGTCTGATGGACAAGGGCGACCAATGTTTACACAAAAGTTTCCAACCAAGGCTCCTCTAGTGCTCCAAGGGTCAACAAGGATAGGGTTTCAAACCCTAAACCTCAAGGAGGTAATAGTGGTAGTTCTTATGTTGCTAGGCCTAATTGTGCAAAGTGTGGTAGAAAACATGATGGCAAGTGCCTAGTTGGATCGGATGAGTGCTATGGTTGTGGAAAGAGTGGCCACAAGATGACAGATTACCTGATGCTCATGGCCAAGGGGAAAGAAGGCAATCAAGCTCCTCCAAGTGGTTCAAACTCCAATGCCCAAAAGCAAAATCACTTGTATTCTCTTCAATCCCAAGGTGACGAAGATAGCTCCCTGGATGTGGTGACCGGTATGTTAAAAGTCAATTTTTTGTATGTGTAAGCCTTCTTATATCCCGGTGCTACTTTGGCTTTCGTGACACCTTTTGTATCAATGAATTTTGAAATAATCCTCGAAGTGTTAGTAGAACCTTTTTCGGTCTCTACCCCGGTTGGTGACTCGGTAGTGGCTAAGAGGGTTTATAGAAGTTGTCCCATAAAGTTACTTTAGTGGATTTGGTGGAGTTAGACATGTTAGACTTTGATATGATTTTGGGTATGGATTGGTTGCACGCATGTTATGCCTCTATCGATTGTAGGACTCGGGTGGTTAGGTTCCAATTTCCAAATGAGCCTATCTTATAGTGAAAGGGGGGGAAATTCCATGCTTAGAGGTGAATTTGTCTTTTGCCTTAAAGCTAGGAAGATTATCTCCAAAGGTTGTATTTACCATCTTGTTAGGGTGATGGATGTTGAGTCTGAAACCCCTTCTCTAGAGTCAGTTCCGGTAATGAATGAGTTTCTAGATGTTTTTCCCGATGATTAACCCAGTATTCCTCCCGAGTGGGAAATAGATTTTGGTATTGACCTCCTTTTGAATCCACAACTTATCTCCATTCCTCCTTATAGAATGGCTCCGACGGAGTTAAAAGAGTTGAAAGAACAATTAGAGGATTTATTAATCAAGGGTTTTATCTGACCAAGTATCTCTCCATGGGGTGCTCCCGTGGTGTTTGTTAGAAAGAAGGATTGATCCCTTAGAATGTGCATTGATTATCGTCAATTGAATAAAGTTACCATCAAGAACAAATATCCTCTTCCGAAAATTGATGATTTGTTTGACCAACTTCAAGGGGCTAGCTATTTCTCTAAGATTGATCTTCGTTTGGGTTATCACCAATTAAGGGTGAGAGGGGTTGATATTCCAAAGACGACCTTTAGAACCCGGTATGGTCACTATGAGTTTGTGGTAATGTAGTTTGGGTTGACTAATGATCCGGCGGCATTTATGGATTTGATGAATAGTGTATTTAGGCAATACCTAGACATATTTGTGATTGTGTTTATCAATGATATTTTAATCTACTCAAGGAGTGAGAATGAACATATGGACCATTTGAGAATTGTGTTGCAAGTTCATAAGGACCAATAACTTTTTGCAAAGTTTAGCAAGTGTGAATTTTGGTTAAGGTCTGTGGCTTTCCTTGGTCATAATGTGTCAAGTTAGGGTATTGAGGTAGATCCTAAGAAGATGGATACGGTCAAGAGTTGGCCTAGACCTCTAAATCCTTCCGATATTTGAAGCTTTTTGGGATTGGCCGGTTACTATTGAATGATTGTTGAGGGGTTTCTTCCATTGCTTCTCCGTTGATGGCTTTGACCCAAAAGAAGGCTAAGATCGAGTGGTCGGAGGCTTGTGAGAAATGCTTCCAAAAGTTAAAAGATAGAATTACTTCTGCTCCGGTGTTGACCTTACCGGAGGGTACGGATGGTTTTGTGGTATATTGTGACGCCTCTAGAGTGGGGTTGGAATGTGTCCTCTTGCAAAATGGTAAAGTGATTGCCTATGCTTCAAGGCAACTTAAAGTCCATGAGAAGAATTATTCAACCCGTGATCTTGAATATGTGTTTGCCTTGAAAATATGGAGACATTACTTGTATGGGGTCAATGTGGATGTTTTCACTGATCATAAAAGTCTTTAATATGTGTTTAGTCAAAAAAACTTGAATCTCCGACAAAGAAGGTGGTTTGAACTTTTGAAGGATTATGACATGAGTGTCCTTTACCACCCCGGCAAAGCTAATGTTTTAGCGGATGCACTTAGTAGATTGTCCATGGGTAGTGTGGCTCATGTAGAGGATGAAAAGAAAGAATTGGTTCGTGAGATGCATCGATTGGCCCGACTAGGTGTCCAACTAGTGGATTCCACCAATGGTGGTGTCATGGTTCATAATTGGTCCGAATCATCCTTTGTGATGGATATGAAGTCTAAACAAGACCTTGATCTTGTATAGTTGAGTTGAAAGAGTCGGTACTCAAGAAGTCCGTTGAGGCTTTCTCCCAAGGGGGAGATGGGGTGCTTAGGTACAAGGTTGGTTATGTGTTCCGGATGTTGATAGTTTGAGGGAACAAATTTTAGAGGAAGCTCACAGTTCTTGGTATTCTATTCATTCGGGATCCATCAAGATGTACTGTGATCTATAGGAAGTCTATTGGTGGAATGATATGAAGAGAGATATTGCGGGATTTGTAGCCAAATTTCCTAATTGTCAACAAGTTAAGGTTGAGCATCAAAGGTCGGGAGGCTTGTCCCAAAATATAAGTATTCCCACTTGGAAGTGGGAAGATGTAAATATGGACTTTATTGTGGGTTTTCCTCGCACCCAAAGGCAACATGATTCTATTTGGGTCATTATAGATAGGATGAAAAAATCAGCCCACTTCATTCCCGTCAAGGTTTCTCATTCGGTGGAAGACTATGCCAAATTGTATATAAGTGAGATGGTGAAGTTGCAAGGGGTCCCTTTATCTATTATTTCAGATTGGGGTACTCAATTTACTTCACATTTTTTGAAGTCATTCCAAAAAGGGCTTGGTACTAAGGTTAAGCTTAGCACGACTTTTCAACCCCAAACTAATGGGCAAGCGGAGCGTATCATCCAAACATTAGAAGATATGTTGAGGGCATGTGTTATAGACTTCAAGGGTAATTGGGATGACCACTTTCCATTAATAGATTTCGCCTACAATAATTCTTATCACTCAAGTATTGGTATGGCTCCTTTTGAAGCCTTGTATGGTAGGAGATGTAGGTCTCCGATTGGTTGGTTTGAGTCAGGTGAAATTGCTCTTATTTGTCCTAAAACGGCTTATGACGCTACTGATAAAGTCTGGCTCATTAGAGAGAGGTTGAGAACGACTCAAAGTAGACAAAAGTCATATGTCCATGTGAGAACAAGGGATCTAGAATTTGAAGTTAATGATTGGGTCTATTTGAAAATATCACACATGAAGGGTACTGTGATGAGGTTTGGCAATAAAGGGAAACTTAGTCCCCGGTATGTAGGCCCATATCAAATTTTGTAACGTATTGGGAAGGTTGCCTATGAGTTGGATTTGCCAAACAAGTTGGCTCCAATTCATCCAATATTTCATGTTTCTATGCTTAAGAAGTGTATTGGAGATCCGGCATCCATTATTCCCCTAGAAGGGTTGGGAGTTGATGAAAGTCTTGCATATGAAGAGGTTCTGGTAGAGATTCTAGACTGGTAAGTCAAGATATTGAGAAAAAAGGAAATAGCTTCCGTGAAGGTTTTATGGAGAAATCATTTAATTGAGACTGCTACTTGGGAGGTCAAGGCCGATATGAAGTCCCGATATCCTCATCTCTTTCCTTCAACTCCTATTCAAGCTTGTGGTAAATAGTTCCTCTTGAGTTTTAGTATGTTGGGAGTCATGTGTTTTAAATGCCTTTTTGCATGATTTCCTTATGTTATGCATGTTCTTGAGAAAATCATATTTAGTAAGAAAATGAGTTTTCATGATTTATGTTTCTCATGTTGTTGTGCATTTAGTATGAGTTGCCTATTTGACTTCATGAGATGAGTTGATGAACATGCTTTAGTATGCTTCTGAGAGTAATTGCATATTTGCTCCATGATATTGTGTTGAGAATGCTTTTAGTTGGATAAGGTAGTTCCTCCTATGAATATGAAAAATGTTGAGTTTCATGCATATTAGGTTGTTAGATGTAGTTCCTACTTCCTTGTATTGCATTGATTAAGTTTTGAGATGGAGTTGATGTTTCCTCCTTTGAATTGTGCATTATTTTGATATTTCATGCATGATGGGCTGCTAGTCTTGAGTCTTTACTTCCGTAAGGTACCTAGATCGTCATTCGAGGACGAATGTTCCCAAGGGGGAGATATTGTGACACTCCGGAAACTAGTAGGCTAAAAGTAGAGCTAAACGTCAGGGTTAACATCAAGATTGAAGGGAAAGGGGCAAGGGAATTGGGTGAGGGCCATGGCAAGGGGGACAAGGCTGGCAAAAGTTGTCCAAGGCACTACCCCTACCTCTACGAGGGTCTTCACGACCCGTGAAGGGTAAGACAGTAGCTCCCCAAAATCTACTAAAACAAGTGCTCCTCCTCACAAGCCACTTCACGACTCGTGGCGAAGACCACGGCTCATGGTGAAGACCACGGCTCATGGAAAGGAGTTGGTGGTGTGTGAGTTGGAGAAAAGTGGCTTAGCCACTGTCTCAAGGTCTACGACAGGGACCACAGCTCATGGATCCCCTCGAGAAGGTGCCTTGTGCTTGTGATCTAAAGGCACAAGTTTGCCTTGCCACTGCCTCAAGTCCACAAGAGGGACCACGACTCGTGGAGCCCCTCGTGCAACCTAGGCAGCTTCCTTTTAAGTGAGGGGTCTTCTGGGAAATTCCGGTTTAAGTCCTACCAAAGTGAAGTCGTTTTGGGTAAGTTTAGGGTCACTATATAAGTCATTTTTTAGTCAAATTCACCTAAACTAAGTCATATTTTCACAATACCCAAATATTTCCCCAAAGTTTATCTCCTTATCAAAAATTCTCTCTCTAGAACTTCAAGGAAAAAGAAGAAGGAAGAAGGTAAAGCTAGGGTTCAAGGAACAAGTTCTTCTCATCAATTTCATTGGATTCAATTATTAAGGTATGGCATTCCTTCATCCATGGATAGCCTTCATCCATGGAGTCCCTTCAAAACCCCAATTTCGAAGATAGAATTCCCTCAAAAGCTAGGGTTTGTCTCCAAGTCATGGGTTCCTTTCAAAACCGATTCTAATGTTTGATTTAGTTTATATTATTATTGAATTGATGATTTATAATGGTTTATATGTTGAAATTACCCAAGAACCCATGAAACCCCTATATTACTCAATTATGATCTTGTGATGTGGGTTTGTTGATTATAGAAGAATATTATGAGATTATGCTTGCAGTAGTTGAGTTAATTGAATCATGTTAATATCCATGTCTAATGTAGTAATTCTATATGTGTTGATGGAATGTGATCTATGGTCCTTGAAAGGCAAAGTATGAGAATTAAGCATGATTATGAGATTTATGTATATGTTTTATGAACACTTTGAGAGCAAAGTGAATATGATTATGATCTAGTTGTTGTGTTGTTGCAAGTTATCCTCATGTACACACTTATGTATGAATATGCTATGATGTGAAAGGTTTTCTCACAATATGATGATTCTTGGGTTGAAAGGCTATCCTCACCTATTGAATCTGTGAGCTATTGTAGGAGTTATGTTGGATTCAGTGTCAAGACACTCTTCCATGAATTTGAACTTACGTCAAGACTTAATATGAACTCTATGGGTATTAATGCTTAGAACCAAGTGGATAGTGATATGAGATGGAAGCCCTCACGATAGCAGAGGTCGGATTTCTAGGAGCAATCTCTTTGGGAAGGAATCCCTCACGATAGTAAAGGCTGGGTTTTCTAGAAGCAATGCCCTTATCCCATAAACTATGCGTCTTTAGCTAGTGGATCCACCTAAGCTAAGAGTATGGTTCTACCTTAGGCAAGTATGACAACTCATTTTCGGTGTAGGGTAAACTATGAATTCCATGTTAAGGTCACACAATCTATGTCAGTTAAGGCTTATCCCACTATGACAATATGTAAAAGAATATGAGTTATGAACTATAGTTACTCAAGAAGCTTTGCTTAGTATGGGTGGGATTATGGGTTCTTATTCATGCATTGCACAAGTAGGCTTTGAGGGTATTTATGGTATGTTCCTCTTATGAGATGATGATCTATAAGTTGTTTATGCTTATGGCTAATGCTTTTCCCTTTACCTTCAAAATTATGCTTTAACTTAGTAAATTGCATGCATTCAACCAAACTGTCCCCTTTTAACATGTTTTCATGATTTTGTGCATGGCTATCATACTTCGTGCATTTTTGTACTAACCCATATTTTTCTTACATTTTCCCCAAGTGTAGGGTCCGTTTCTCAAGGTGGTTCCCATTATGGCTAGAGCTTGGAATTGATCATATCTCCTTGCTTGTTGGTGATTCCTCACGATTCGAGGATGAATGTTATCGTTGTACTTTCTTTTTCTTGTATTTGACTTCCGGATTAGGATGTATGGGCTATGACCCTATTTGATTCAAGTATTGTAATAGATGGCTAATTGAGACGATTCTAGAGTTCCGCTTTCCTTCATGAAAATTTTGGACCGTTTACTCTTTATTGTTCTATACTTATGTGATGATATGCTAAGTGGCTTACATGGGGCATTTCGGTGTTCTATGTGCCTTGTTACGTCCAGGGGATACCCTAGGGGTGTGACAGGGCCATAGGTGCAAGCCCTGAAAACCAACTTTCAGAACCCAAACCACGGTTCACCAGCAGGGGCCATGGGTCCAACCACGGTCCATCAGTGAAGTTTCGTGGATGGGCACCTGGGAGCTAATTTGGTGGTTCAGTTTAAGGGCACTTTGGGGTGTTTTGGTTTTAAATAATATTAAGTGATGTCGTTTTAGCCTAATTTAGACCACTTATATAAGGATTTTAGACCACTAAATTAAGTCATTCATCTCATTATTTCTAAAACTCAAATCAATTCCCAAAACTTCATCCTCTCCAAAAATTCTCTCTAGAACAAGAAGAAGAAGGAGAATCAACTAGGGTTTCAAAAGTAGGCTTTTCCAAATCAATTTCTTTGGACATTGTGATTGAGGTATGGTGGTTTTCATCCATGGGTAGCTTTAACCCATGGAGCCCTCTCAAAGTATTTAATTTCAAATGGTAGAATTCCCCTAATTAGCTTGGGTTTTCTTCATTCACCATGGGTTCTTTAATTTACTGATTTTAATGGTTTAATTATGTCTAAATATGCATGAATTGATGATTTACAATGATTTTATGATGATTCCCTTATGAACCCATGCAAACCCCCATATTTCTCCAAATTGTGATCTCATAGGTTGGGTTGTTGATTGTGAAAGAAGAGTTGTTATGATCTAATGTGTGAATTGATAGAATTACATGAAATTATGATGAAATCCCTATCTAATGCTTAAATTCTAGATTTGGTGATTGATAATATCTTTGAACCTTGGAAGGGCAAAGTGTGAGATTATGCATGATCTTATGAAACTTTTGGAATTGCTTTAAGGGTGCTTTGAGAGTAAAGTACCAATGTTAATAGTGTCGTTGTGTTGTTGAAAAGTTATTCTCATTAAACACTTACAAACATGATGTTAAAGGTTTTCTCACATAGAAAGGATTCTTAGGTTGAAAGTCTATTCTCACCTAATTGAATCAACGAATAAGAGCTATCCTAATGAACTAACTTGGATTGATTGTCAAGGACATTCTTCCATGAGACATGAGTTAAGTAAGACTTAATAAGTATTCCATGGGAATTATTCTTAACACCGAGTGGATATTAAAATGAGATGGAAGTCTTTTACGTTAGTTGCGTCCGGGCTTCCCATGTATGTCTCATGACATGGAAACCTTCTACATTAGTTGAGTCCGGGTTTCTAGTAGAAATCTCTGTATCCCATAAACTATGTGCCCCCATAGGTTATCTAGCAAGTGGATCCACCTAAGCTAAGAGTTCATGGTCCTACCTTAGGCAAGTAGAACAACCCTTTTCGGTGTGGAAGACACCGGGTGATCATGTTTTAGCTCATATGGTCTCTATGTCGGTTAAGGCTATTTTCCCACAATAAGAACATCAATAATGAACTATGGTTACTCAGTAGGCTTTGTATATGAGTTCAAAGGTTTTAAGATTTTGACTTATGTTGTCCATGATTATGACTTATGACTTCTACTATCTTATATGATGTTCAAACTTGGCAAATTGCATGCTTTTAAATGAAATATCTCTTTTTACATGTTTTAAATGTTTTTATGCATGGCTACCATAGTGCATTTTTATGCTAACCCCTACTTTTCCTACATTTTTCCCAAGTGTAGTGTCCGGTTCTCGAGGTGATCATTCTAGTGGCTAAAGCTTGGACTTGTGTATCTTCCGAGCGTGTTGGTTATTCCTCATGGTTTCAAGGAAAGACTTCTTGTTTTTATTAGTTTCTTTCATGTACTTTCCCTTTTCGGACATGTTGTATGGGCTAGGCCCTATTTCATTCAAGTATTGTAATAGATGGCTCTGTTGAGACAAGTCTAGACTTCCACTTTCTTTTATGAAAAACATTTAAGACTTGAAATGTGTGTTACTCTTTATTATTCTAGTACTTTATGTTATGATATGCTAAGTGGCTTACATGGAGCCTTTCGGGGTTCTATGTGTGTTGTTACATCTAGGGGATACCCTGGGTCATGACACTTGAGGAACTAATTTCTTGAAATAAAATTGTTTAAGAGATTGGTTATGGAATTCTCCACGATGAACAATTCATTTTAAACTTTTGCTTTATAATCACAAAAGGTATTTATAACCATATAAGATATTCAATCTTTCATTTTAATATAGCTAGAAATGTTGAAAGTTCAGGGATATATTTTTGTGGTTAAACTTTTAAGAGGTTCATAATGTGATCCATGGGGATATTTGTTCATCCATTTTACGAACTTTTGGTACTTATAAACTATGAGCACAATTGTCAAGACAAATACTTCTGAAGGTTGTGCTAATCTTTCCCTTCATTGTGATTAATTTCTTTGTCATGATACTTGAATTTTGAAATAATTATATCTTTAAAGTTTTGATGGTGAGTGTTATGGCACTTTGGACCTTTATATTATTTTTTGAGGGTAACACGGTGGATTCAAGTTCCATTGCACCAAAAGGATAAGATATCCGGTTAAAGTTGGGATGCACCATAATGAAAAATCTTTGAGGGTAAGACGGTAGATTCAAGTGCTATCACACCAAGAAGGTAAGACATCAATTTGAATTTTGATGCACCATGATGATAATAAGTTGGGTTCATATCCCACCAATTTATGACCTAAGATGACTTTATATGGATAAGACGTTGGATTTAAGTTCTAATGCACCATAATGATGATTTAAGGATGACTATGACAAACTAATTGTACTTTTTATGAGAAGTCATGAAGTCATGCAAATTTATGAAATACATACAAATGATTAGTCCATTCCTTAAGGAGATTGTGACTTGTAATAACCATTGTGAATTTTTGTCTTCTTGAAAGTGAATGGGTCAAAATATGTTGGAAAAAAATATGAATAAGAACATATTCATGTATGGTTGAAAATATGCCACAACTCACCTCTACGGGAGGTTTGAGAGAAATAGATAAATTTTATTTAACAGGAATGGTCAATGGTCGTGTACGTTTATACGTCATAAATATTATGGTATGTTTATTGTGAACTACCGAAAGGGAAAAAGAAAGAAATATTTTTTTGCATATAAAGGTTGTGTCCATGGCCAAAATGATATTATTGTGTGACAATACAAATTTGTCATTGGTTGTGTACCTATGGTACAACAAAAGTAAAGCAAGAAACATGTTTTGCTCGTAATAATTTTGACCATGACAATAATAATATAATTTTCTCCTTGAAGGAGATGTTCAACATATAGATGGTGTCATGGAATATGTGATAGTACACATGTCACGACCCAGGGGTACCTCCTAGATGTAACATGGCGTATAGAACCCTGAAGGACTCGATTCAAGCCACTTAGTTCTCATAACATAAGAAATAGAACAATTAGGGTAAAACAATAGTCCAAGTCCAAAACATTTTATAAAGCAAAGTGGAAGTCTAATACATTTGTCTCATCATAGCCATCTAATACAATAGAATGAATTGGGCCTAGCCCATACATCATGTCCAAAAGAGAAATACAAGAAAGAAATTAAACAATGACAGTCCATCCTCGAAGCATTAGAACTCACCAAAAGCTCGGAATATCTCAAAGCAACCTCTAGCCACGAAACTGAGTTACCTGACTGTCGGACCCTATATTTGGGGAAATGTAGGCAAGAGTATGTGTTAGTACAAAACAATGTGCCAAGTATAATAGCCCTGCATAAAATATTTAAATCATGCTAAAAGGGGCATTTCATTTCATGACATGCAATTGACCAAGCTAAACATGATATAAAAGAGTTATAAAACAGAAGTCATAAATCATGGTCAATGCAAGCTAATTTCATCTTTAAAATATTTGAACTCATATACGATACTTCTTGAAGTAGTCTTAGTTCATTATTACTTGTGGGGAATTAGCCTTAACCGACATAGAAATCATGTGAGCTATAACATGATCCTCGGTATCTCCAACACCGAAAAGGGTTGTCCTACTTTCCAAAGTAAGGACCATAACTTCTAGCTTAAGTGGATCCACTAGCTAATCAACCTATGGGGGCACATAGTTAAGGGATAAGGAGATTGATACTAGAAACCCGACCTCTACTAACGAGGGGAGCTTCCATGTCATGAGATTGCTTCTAGAAACCCTGCCTCTACTACGGGAGAGCTTCCATCGTATTATCAATATCCACTCGGTGCTAAGAATAATTTCCACAAAAAAGTCATTTCATACTTGACTTCATTATTCATGGAAAGGTGCCCTTGGACAATCAAACCAAGATAGTTCACTAGGATAGCTCTTACTCTTTTATTCGATTAGGTGAGAAATCCTTTCAACCTAAGAATGTTTTCTACGTGAGAAAACATTTCACATCATTCTTTTATGTGTTTATGAAAATATGCTTTCACAACATCACCATTTGTAGTTTACTCTTAAAGTACCATTAAAATATTTGCAAATATTTCATAAAAACAATGCATAAGTTCATAATTTACCCCTTGAGGTTCAAAACCCACTTTCAATCATCAACACTTGGAATACATGGTTTAGATATGGATTTCATCATAAAGTCATGTAAAGCTTTCAATACATGCTCAATTTCATAAAACTCTTCCTTGAAGATCAAAATCCCACATCATATGATTCATAACTTGAAAACATGGGATTACATGGGTTCATGGGAAAATCATCATATTTCATCAATTCATGCATAAGAGATCATAATTCAATCATTTAAATCAATAATAAAAAGAACCCATGATAATTGAAGAAAACTCTAACTCAATTGGTGACTTCTACCTTTTGAAATAGAGGAATTTTGGAACTCATGGATGGAAGGAATCCATGGATGAAATATCATGCCTTGAATCCAAAAGCTAGCCTTCAATGGAGGAATTGAGACCTTGACTTGAAACCCTAGGTTGAATATTCTTCTTCTTCTTCAAGTTTCTAAAGAGAGAAATATTTTGGAGAGTTCTTCTTTTGTGATTTTGGAAGAATGAAGTGAATAGGCTAATTTGGGGGTTGAACAAGCTTATATAAGGGTCTTAGTGAAGGGTAAATTGATGTAGTATGGGAACTAATTAATTAGGAAAAGACCCAACTGCCCCTAAAATAACTGCCAGGTGACCATCTATAAACCCTAGTTGACGGACTGTGGTCTGACCCACGGCCCGTCCTGGTGGACCATTGATTGGTGTTAGAAACTTGGATTTTTGGCCTCGAACCACGGACCGTGGTTTGACCTATGGTTCGTAGGTCTGTCCGTAGTCCTAGGCCTCAAGACCACTGCTAGGCAAGCCAACCACGGACCACACTTACGATTCATGGTCCCTTCCATGGGTCGTTGGTGGCCAACGTGGGTTGCACCTGCAACTTCTGGGAATTGGCTTTATTTCCCTTTTTCAGGTACAGGGTGTTACAACACAATTAATTGCAAGCTCTAACGAGTTGTGTTATTACCAAAGGAATAATATTTGGGTTGTAGTAAGTCTCAAAAGAAACTTTTTTTCGGATGAATTAATATGAAATATTGAGACTATAAATTATGAAAAGATTTAATATCTTTAGATTACTACAATCGAAGCGGGTTATAGATATTTATGTAAAAGATTGCCCATTTTTTCCTCTTGTTTGTTGAACATAAACATGGACATGTTGATGAAATCACATGCAAAATTAAACTATAAGTGTACCGGAAGAAAGATCGGTTGGCATGATCGGTTGGTCATTCCGATTAAAATATGATGCAAAAATAATTGAGAATTCACATAGTTCTATACTAAAGAAATAAAATATTCTTCAAGAATTCTCTTGTGTTGCTTATTCTAATAATACAATTATCATTGTACCAGCTAAGGTTGGGATTGTATTCCCTGAAATTATTTGGAACATATAAAAAGGTGAATATGGGCTCATTCACCTGCCATGTGGATCATTTGCAACTATATGATAGATGCATATATGCGATGGTCACATGTGCTTTACTAACAACTTACAAATTGGTGTTTGTAAGGTTGTTTTCTCAAATTGTTAAATTAAGAGCATAGTTCCAAACTATTAAATTATAGTGATAATGCTAGTTGGTTTAGCAGAAATTGTATGCCTCCAATTATAGCTAAACTATTAGTTATGCGAACAAATCTCCCAAAAAGAAATTTGGTATGAGATGAATTTATTTAACATGTAGCAACACTTGTACGCATCAAGCCAAAAGAGGTCCCCTATAAAAATTGGTTAAAGTTCGGGAACCAAATAATTTTCATCTAAAATGTTGAATGTGCAATTATGATTTTAATTTCTCCACCACGCACAAAGATGAATTCCCAAATAAGGTTTGGATGAATGTTAGTTTTTCTTACATTAGGGGGGAGAGATGATTGACAGCTGAAAATTAAGTGTGAGGTTAATTATGAATTTTCTAGATCCTCGTTAAAAGAAAATGTGAACTTGAAGTTCAAGTGATAATTCAATTGCATAATGTTGCAAATCAATTGCCAGATGAATTTACTGACCCTATGATATATTTCAGTGGCAATTGCTCCAATGAGAAGTCCTTGAAGGACAGAGTCTATGATACGCCTAAATCGTAATAGACCAATCGGTTCCAAATGTAAAAAAATTTGAAGAAGGAGAGGAGAAAATGATCAATATGGTCATGATAATTAGGCAAGTGCTATAAGAGAGCACCATGACATAACACTTCATAAAACCTTGGAAAAAGTTAAGGTTCCTAAAAGATGAAGAGATCTCGATAAGTTATGTCATATTGAAATCGATATCAAATAACCATCGATGGTATCTTTGATATTAAGTAGCGCTCAATGATATAAATTGTGACGACGATTTTGTATTCAAATCTGTCATATAGTGTGGACAGATAAATGATTGCCCAACTAAAATGCATAATTCGAGTATATTTTATTTCACTTAGAAATATGATGTTTTAGATTGATAATCCATAAATCAAGGTATAATGTAAGTGGGGTACAAATAAATCATTATGTGATGTTATAATCGTAAGATATCAAGTACGGCTTGTGCCTTGGGGCATAAAGGTTTGTCACAAAAATTCTAAGATTATTGGAGATGCTTTCTCCTATGGTGGATGCAATGAGATTTGTTTTGATTAGGCAATATATGAAAACTTGAATGCATATAATGAATAATTATCATGTCTAGCTAGACAATACTGAAGGTTATTTGAAAATGCTTGAAGAAATCAAGGTGTCTAAAACATATAAAAGTTTGAAAGAACCCTTTTCAATAAAACTTCAAGAATCCTTATATGGATTGAAATAATCAAGGAAGAAAAGGGTACAAAAAAGGGACCCTAATTGTCCTTGCATTTTAATGAAAAGGTCAGGATCTGAATTTGTTATAATAGATGTGTATGGTGATGACTTGAATATTATTAGCACTCTTAAAGAGCTTTCAAAAGTTGTTGAGTGTTTGAGAAAGGAATCTAAAATGAAAAGATCTTGGAAAGAAATTTTTTTGTCCTAGACTACATATTGAGAATTTGACGAATGAAATATTTATCCATCAATCAACATACACAGAAACTTTTTGATGTGATTTTATATGGAGAAATCACATTCATTGACTGCCCCAATGATAATGAGATCGCTTAACATAATTAAAGATTCATTTTGATCTAAAAAAAATGATGAAAAGCTTCTTGGTGCTGAAACTCCGTATCTTAGTGCAATCGGGGAACTACTGCATCTTGCTAACAATACTCAACCAATTATCTATTTGCAGTAAGTTTACTAGTAAGATTCAGTTCCTCCCCAATAAAAAGACATTGAAAATGGTGTTAAGAATATACTTGAATATCTTCAAGGGAGCATAGACATGGGTTTATTCTATTCTGATGAATCCAAGCCAGAACTGATTAGTTATGCGATTGCAAAATATTATTCTGATTTCCATAAACCCTAGTCTCAAACACAATATTTGTTTACATGTGGAGGCACACTAATATCTTGGCGATCAATGAAGCAAACATTGGTAAACACTTCTTCAAACCATGTAGAAATAATAGCCCTCCATGAAACAAGTCGAGAGTATGTCTGGTTCAGATCAATGAAACATCATATTCACGAAATGTGTCATTATTCTTTGAAAAAGAATATACCAACCACAATATACAAAGATAATCAACTGCAAATAAAAGTGTCCACAAGATGATTATTGCTATGAACAAGTTGAATGAGAAATTTATTTGCAACAACGAGGTCACAAATAGAGTGATTTTCAAGATGTATTCCGCTAAGCTCAAAGCCTTATCATATCCATGAAACTAGAAAATGATATATCATAAATGAGTTCAATCATGCAATATCTTCGTGAATATGATTTAATCACAAAGACACTATCAATATTTGAGAAGTTGGTATATAAGATTGGATGACATCATCATAAGAAATTGAGCGATGTTTTGATCAGGGGGAGTATAATACACGTTGCACTCTTTTTTCCTTAACCGAGGTTTTGTCCAAATGGGTTTTCCTAGCAAGGTTTTAATGACGCAACAAATAATGTGTATCAAAGGATATGTGTACTGATGAGTCTGAAATTTTGACTCATTTAGGGCTTTGTTTACTTAGTTTAGTGTCCTCAATGCCTAATTTATGCTCGAAACTGATGTTCAAATGTTTATTTGCAGCAATGAAGGCTAAGGAGCGAGGCAAGGACATTACCAGGTAGAAAAAAGCTGAAGAAGTTGAAGGAAGGCAATCCTGGTGATCGCCAAGATCACTCGGTGGCTCACCGAGTGGTTCTTTAGCTCGCCTAAATTTCCAGCATGTCATCCCTGGGGAATAGCCTACTTGGCGAAGGAAATGGACAGTTGGCAGACCGCCGAACGGATCGGTGACCTCGATCGTGATTGCCTATAGTCACAGAACCATAAGGATAAGAAGTCAAGGCAAACCGGCGATGGAATGGACCAAGGGCACATCGCCAACTTGGTCAGCGATGCTCGACTTACTTCGCCTAACGGTCCTGAAGGCCAAAATTTGTGAAACTATAAATTGAAATTTAAAAAGGAGAAAAGGAGTTCTGAGTTTTTGGAGGTTTTCTCTGAGTTTTCCATTGTTGAACTTAGAGCTTCTGAGACTTGGTTTTGACGAATTTTCATTTGGGTATTTGAATTAAGTTGATTTGAAATATTGTAGAGATTTGGGAAACATTACCCAGTTCATGGCTAACATAATTGGTAATTGTTTCTTCCTTTTTTATGATGTGTGGGTAAAACCCCAATTCTTGGGGTGTGATCACGTTATTATTGGCTTAATTAGCTTATGGGTATTGTTATTTATTGATTTAAATGCTTAATTGAAGTGGGTTTAATCGATAGTTGTGTATTAATCTATGAATTGTAGTTGCAAATGCAATTCTCATTTAGTGTTCTGGGCTTGCTTGAGAAAGAGGTTTTAGAACAAAGGTTTTCGATTAATAATTGTAGTTATTAGGTTGATGTGGGTTCAGCTCGAGAGAGTGAATTCTAAACTTGATTCTACCAATATAGCTCGAGAGAGTAGATAAATTAAGGTTTTGGGTTGTTTATATTGTTAAGCTTGTTGAGGTTCGAGAGAACTCGTTTGAATCGTGATAGTTGTTCGAGAGAAAGCTACTGCATCCATAGTCTAGCCTACCGACTTAGATTTAACAATTGTTAGTAAATTCCAATTACCCATATAGTGAAATTAGCCTATAATCGATCACATCCCTGAGATATCCTATCTACTTATTGTGTTCCCTATTTTCGAAATTGTTTTAGTTGCTAATTGACAAACCAATCCCCAAATCTGACATTCGTGTCACCCTTTTGACTTATCTAAATGTTTTCGCTAATTTCTATTCCTACAACCAATTAGATTGCGTTTATAACTTTGCAACTGAATTTGAACTTGTACCGCTCCCTGTGGATTCGACCCCAACTCATTTGTTGGGTTTTATACTAGATTACGATCACCTACACATCGTATTAGATGAGGTGTAGTTGAGTATTTATAAAAAATGGCATCGCTGCCGGGGAGTGCTGTTTAGAGTTCTCTTATTGAAGTTTAGATTGTGATCTTATTGTGTTGTAGTTGAATCGACTTATTTTGTTTTATGTTTGTGTTGGTTGTGTTTGAACAGAGGACGAGATGAGTGTGAACGAAAGTAACGGTAGCCAACTGGGCCACCAAGATTACATCAAAAATCTGAATGATATTAATGACCCGATTCAATTGGGTGGTGTTGGTGCTATACGTCTACCTCATGTTGAGGGGAATGATGTCTTCCACGTGATTAGCACGATATTGTAACTCTTGCAAATGAAAGGATTATATGGAGGGCTAGCTCATGAGGATCCCCATGAGCATATTCGGAATTTTGTAGACATATGTGGTATGTTCTCATTCAAGAACATCTCTAAAGAATCAGTCTGACTCCGGTTGTTCCCTTTTTCTTTGATGGGGGGAAGCCACCAAGTGGTTAGCTGATCTACCGAGGAACTCCATTACCACTTAGGATGATATTATCGAGGCTTTCTTGTGACGTTCTTCCCTCCTTCAAGAATGATGATATTAAGAGATAATATTTAGAGCTTCAAACGTTTGTAGGGTGAACCAATCCATGAGACGTGGCTGAGATTTCAGAAGTTGTTACTTTAATATCCGACTCACAGACTTCCAAACAACGTGTTGTTACAAAACTTCTATAGGAGTCTTGAATCGGTGAACAAAGGTTTTGCTGATCAACTTGTTCCGGGGGGTATAATCCAATAGCCTTTCAAAATCGCATCTAATCTCCTCTATGGGATGACCAAAATTAACAGAGCATGGTACACTCGAGAGGACCCGGTGTCTCCTCTAACCTTTAGGATGACAAAAGAGTAGATCGAGAAGGACAATGAGCGAGGCCAAAATATGGCCAAAATGATGATCCAGCTGGATATTTTGTCGAAAAATGTGATGGGTAGTGGGTTGAAAAGTGTAAATGGTGTTGGTGTTAGTGGAGTAAACCCTAAGGAGGCACACTTTGAGGCTCTATATAATGAGGAAGTGAATTTTCTTGCCAATCAAGGAGGTGGTTTCCGTCCAAGCTATCCAAGGACGGGTGGGAATCTAGGTTGGAATAGAAAAAAGGATGATGCATGGAGAGACCGTGACAGAGAATGGAGTGATCGTGGGACTAATTGGAAGGAACGGGATGGTTAAAAGGAAATATACGTTCCACCCCATGAACGTCAAAATCCAAAGGAGCAGAAGGCTGACTCGGAGAACTTTCATACGGAAGACATGCTTGCACGCATTCTGAATAAAGTTGAAGGCTTGGACAAGGTTTTGAATGAAATGAAAGAGGATGTCTCCACACTTAATCAAATGGTCACCTCTAACTCAGTGTCCATCAAACAATTGGAAATGCAAATGGGTCAAATCTCATCTCATTTGAACCCAAAGCCAAAAGGGGGTCTACCAAGTGATACCTTGGTTAATCCAAAAAATGAACCTTGAAAGCGTATCCACGTCGTGCCACGACGTTAAATAAGGCACTTTTTGGGAGTCAACCCAAGCTTTAATGCTTTTATTACTATTGTTTGAATAATGGGTGTTGAATTTGCAAGTTGAAAAGTTGAAATTTTAGGAAAATGGCAACTAGGCGAGCCAAAAGTCCAGTCGACGACTCGCCGAACAAGTCGGTAAGCCCGACCTGGATCGTCGTTGGGACCACCTAGTTTGCTAGGAGTTCTGTAAAACTCGGTGGACTAAGTTGCCACTCGGCGCATCGCCAAGTGGGTCGGTGACTTAAGTCGTGGTCGCCAACTGGCACGCGAGTTGAAGAGTTTTTAAAGGCCAAACCATTTTAAATTCAAAATCTCTTCATTTTCATACTTTTCAACTTTCGTACTCTCGCAACCACTCATATTTTTGTTCTCGTACTATCGTTCTTAATTTTATTTGGGATCATTTGCTCGGAGTGAAATTTTAGATTTCATTGCTAGCCTAGCTTTACAAATTTTTGACATTTAAGGTTGGTTTTCCGAACCTCGCTATAAAAATTGGTTGTAATAAAATGCATGATCGTTTTGTGGTTGTTATATGTGTTTGGTATTGCTTTGTTTATCGAGTGGTAGTTTGTTTGCCCGTACTTAGTTGAAATCATGATTATTTACCCTTAAATAGTATATTCCAATGTCGTTGATGGTTAAAATTGTTGGGTTGTGTTGAAAATATTGTGGGTCTAGCGGGGTGAAGTCTGAGTAACCCCAAATTGTGCTATCTGTCAAATTTTGCCCAATGATAGAGCGGTTGACGTCATTCATTAGGGCAAAAGACGTCAATTGGCCAATTTTGGCCAAATCAGGGGAAGTCTGAGTACCCCGGGGGCATGGATCTTGTGGGCTTTAATTAATTGCATGATATGAGTATTTAATTTTGTTTTCGTGGGCTGTGGGCTTGATTTTGAAGTACGGGGTGCAAATCTGGCATGTTGGGTTACTCGGCGAGATGGGCCAAGCTCGCCGAGTGGTTTGGCAGTTCACCTAAGTCCCCCTTGATCACCTTTTATTTCTCTCTTTTAATTTTTTATGTTCTATACCTTTCAGAGAAATGCCTGAGCTCGCCGAGTTCACTCGGTGACTTGCTGAAACTCTCTTTTGATCACCCTTCTACACCCTTAAATCCTTGAAATTGTTCTATAACTTTCAGCGAGCTACTTCTAGTTTGTCGAAAGGTGTTGGTGATCTGCTGAATGGCTCTTGACATCGCCGACTTGTTCTGCATTTTTGTATATTTCATTATGGAACCTTCGGCGATCCCGACTTGGCTTGCCAAAGGTGTTCAGCAATTCGCCGATCGGTTCGGCTAGTTTTCGCCGATAGTGAATTGTCCATTTGATTTATTCATGAATTAGTTGTATTCATGTACGTATATTTCCAAGGTGACATGAGCCTTTGTAGATAACTATGTACCTACTAGTTAGGCATTTATCATGGTGGCCTTTGGGGTGATATATCAAAACTATAAATAGAGATATCATTCACCATTTGTTTGACAAACTTGAATGAGAAGAAAAGTTCTCTCTTCTTTCTACATTTCTTGCCTTTTTCTCTTTATGCTTATATTATTTTGAGCTTGATTTTATAGCAGTATTGATTTTGTTGAGAGTGAAAAACTAATTATTTATTAAAGTGTAACCCCTTGGACTTCTATACTAATTATGCAATTAATATATTTAATTTGTTTTTGTCACAAATTGTGAAAAAAAACTCCCTTTATTTACATTTTATTATATGTGAGTTACAAAAAACTTCTATTCATTTACATTTTCTACTTAAATATCATGCCTTATCAATTTCCTTCTACTTAATTTTTATGACTAAATAATTTATAAATAACAATCATCAATGAAGTTGTTGGATGTTCATTTTCGTTTTATCCCTCTATTCTTTTATTAGTATATATTTCACCTTTTTTATTATTATTTTTTATAGATCATGTGTCTAATAATCAAATTAGAAGAGAGGACATAGAAAAAATGATGTGATAATATGGTATTCGTTTTGATGAAATTATAAATATATTCTTCAAAATTTCTTCTTGTATCATAATAGTCAAACAAAAGTTCATAATGATCAAAATGTAATTTGATGAGAGTTTTAAAGGAAACAAGAGAGATAATTGGAAAATAAAATACTCATATGAGTTCTACTAGATCAATCAAACAAAAAATACCATGATGTGTTGATGTATTTGTTTATTATTTACACTACTAAATATTTTGTACACATTCACTAAAAGTACACACAATATATATTATGGTTAAAATGTTCTTCATTTGTATCAAATAAAAAGCATGTAGAGAAATAAAATCATACTATCAAATGGTCCGCCCGTGTAATAGAAATGAAATATTTTTTTAATAGAGAATATATTCTAACTTATTCATTCAGAATGTACCGTCTATCATTTAATAGATGCTAAGTTTGATAAGTTTTATTATATATCATCATTTTAGATCAATCTTTATGATATAATTAAATCAAAAGATAATGATATAATCTGACAATATAATAAATATATAACTAATCAGATAAAAAATAACTCAAATACATACTTTAACAATGCAAATTAAGAAGTTGAAGCTGTTATGTTTGGATCTGGTCCATCAGGTATAACTGTTTCAGCTTGTTTAAACAATTTGGGCCTAAAACATTTTTATGCCCAATTTGTTCAAACAAGCTGAAGTAGCTCTACTTGATGGACCAGCTCCAACCACAACCACTTCAACTTCTTCCTTTGAAAACTTAACCATTTAAATTTCCAGATCCAAAAACCAATTCTTTCTTAAACACACCTGAATTGTAAGAGGGGTTTCATCGGAAACCTTGAGAAGATTTCACTCGGTTAGCATAACGATGGATCTAAATTTTCAATCTTGAATTAAAGAAGAAGCACTCCTAGTGTGTTTCCTCTACTCTTTGTGTCGATGGGAGGTTTCCGATTCCATTTCATTTAAAGAAAAGCTAAGCTATCTGAGAGGACTTAGGGTTTTGCTGTTCTACTGAGGTGATGTGTAGATATATATTATAGAATTATTTTTCTAAAAAAGTGGTCCTTTTCTTTGTGTAATAGGTCCAAAATTTAGTACCTTAAGTAACACTTGAACAACTTTTGTTCTATATTCACCAAAAATGAACACCTTAAGACACCTTTAGTAAAGTGCATTAAAGATGTTGCGTCGATTTTATGCTCAAAAGAATCTGAAATTTCACCTTCAAAAATATCAGTCAAAGAAATCTAGTGTTGGATTAGAAGGTAATTAGTCAAAGACGCTGAAAAGAATCTTAAATTTCACCTCCTGAAATCTTACCTTTTCTTTAAAACTGACTGGAACGATCCAACTTGTGCTTTGATTAACCCAAACAACCGAAAGAGTAGACAACATATATAAAATAGGGAAATTATTCCAAGAATGGAACTATCAAATAATAATATTCTACTAAAAGTGTGAAACAAAAAAATTTAAAGTTCGATTACTAAAATCTCTTATAAAGTAATAACATTTATGGATAAAAATGTAAATATAAACGTTAATCAAAATAAAGTATATATTCTATTAACCACTACCATTATATATTTATAAACAAAAATATATAGAGAGATACTAAGTGCACTTATTATGAAGCAGTAATTTGGAATAACTTAAAATATGAATTACGTAACAGATATTCAGTAATCCAACTTTTAACTTTTTTGCTTACCACTTTTAGTAATATATATATAAAGTTGGATATGGAGAAGGTGATGTGGCATATGGCCAGCAATTGTATTTATCTTTTTTCTTTTTTTTAGATTTTTTTCCTACTATTTTCTTCAATAACTATATCTGTCATAATAAAGATAATAACCATTTCTTTTAAAGTAATTAAAACCCACATAGAAGACTAAACATAGTAGTTTTCATGACTTAACCCACCGGGCCATACAGGCACCTACTCTAATACCTAATTAGGAGGACCTTAGATCCCCAACGGTTAAAAACATGTGGAAGATTTAGAAAACTGAAGATAAAAGAAGATTCAGGATATTTTTATAGCATAAAGAGTTTAAGCAATCCAACGTAAAAATGTAAATAAACAACGCCCCAGGGATCTAGTCTAAACAGGTACAAGAGCTTCTAAGATTACAAGGTATAAACCATAATAACAAATGACGCCGCTCCCACCACATGGAAGAAAAATAAAATAGGTGATGTAGGAGATTGTCTTCGTCTTCACCTATGAAACATTTCTGACGCTGCAACCAGACTATGCCAAAAAGGCATAGCAAGAGTAGTATCAATACAAACCACACGTACAGGTAGGCATCATTGGTCAAGCAGATGCCCATCGCATAATATAAGAAATCAACCAGCAGGAAACATGCAATAAGAAAGTACACCCCTCAACTTTCGTTCCCCTGCCCTTACCATTCCCGTTCACCTTACACATAATAGTACACTTAACTCTAACCCTCATCTCTATCACCCTACTCGCTCAGTCCTTGATCATAGCCTAACCATTATATCTCATAGAAGAGTCCCTGAATGCAACCACTACCAATCCGGCTAACTACTAACGACATACCATTGCCTCTTCTTCATCACAATCCAGCCCTTGACCACGTAGTATATTCTATCAAGGCTCGCTAACCATTTCGGACACGAATTTCCCTTCCAAAGGTAGGACCTACTACTTTTGCATCATGAACAATACCCCACTTCTCATTGTTATGAACACAGCCTCTCTAAAGTAACCGATATTAAAACTTGGAATCTCAGCCCCCACTCACCAGAGCTCATTTCGATTGGACCTAATCATTCACAATTCATTCAGTAAACGAGATATAAAAAAGTAACTACGACACAGTAAACACACATACACCAGAAGCATAGTTCAAATATCCTTTTAAGAGCAACAAATAATTTCTCAAGATCAATGATAGATAGATATGAATATAGGAATCACCAATGGTTCTCTCATGGAACCCACATCCAAACTGGTAGTGTGTTGGAACGTCATCGGATCCAATATATATGTGTCAGAACATGAAACCCGGTTCAATATATGTGTTGGAACGTGACACATGATCCAATGTATGTGTCAAAATGTTACACCCAATCCAATGTATGTGTCAGAACGTAACACCCGATCCAATCAGCGCAACCATAGCCATAATCAGACACATAATGAACAATTCACATAGTCACACATTTAAGTAACAGTTTCATGGCATGTAATTGTCCATACTTAGTCATTTCATTAGATTCGATTCATAATTATCTATTCACATACATGTATGCATATAACAAAGCAGTTAACAGGTTTATATCACACAACATGAAGTTAACCATCACCTACCCCTAGTTCACAGGACGAGGCTTCCTCCTACGGTACACATCTTATTTAACAACTAGGAATACATATACAATAGTCCCTTTTTCAGTGCTTGAAGGCCTACACATGAATTCTACCATCACTTAGCAATATACTACGGAGTGCGCATGAATTTACGACTACTCAATTAAGTAAACCTAGCCTACATGGGCGTCAAGCAGCAGCAGAGGAATTGTAGCTCCAATCCTGGTTTCTGGATAGCGAGACGGTGAATTTTGGCTGGGAATCAACGAGTTGTCATCAACCTTGTGCTATAAATTTCTCTCTCCTTCTGTCCCAAGCCTAGAACAGCCTTTTGAGGGTTTCTGGGGTTATCTTTGCCTCTTTTTGGCACTTCGGGAAAAAGGAGAAAATAAGACTTCGCGTCATTAAGTTCTGCCCCCGACCCTTCCGCTCTAGTGCTCCCTGTCCCGCTGGAGCACCACCGCCTTAGTGGCACCATCCCGCTCTGGCGGGAGAGTGGGGTCCAGTTACTCCAGACATTTTTTCCTTCATAAGTAACGACGGTCCCAGTTGTTAAAATAGATACCAATTTACCCCTTGTCGTCCCCAAATGACAAATAGAGGAGTAAGCACGAGCCAATTTGAAGTACTTCGAAACTAATAGATCGACCCGTCATGTAGAAAGAAAGATAGAGGTTCCTAAGTTTTAAGCATGAAATAATCTTTACCCAAAGGAAAGGCTAGGAAAATAAGGCAACACAAGGAGAAAAAGAGATCCCCGCTAGAGCGGCAGGGTTCTCGCTGAAGCAGGGCCGCTATGGTGGGGACACTCCCGCCGTGCCAGGAGATCGGGATCAGTTTAGTAGGGGGAAAGTGGAATGGTTTCCCTATTTTCTCATACACACACAAAAACTCTCTTAATTGCTTCGCTCCGAAGGTCAATCTTAAAGTAATGTTCTTGCTCGCTACTCTATTTACTTCAATACTTAACTAACAACGATTGCATGACACTAAACGAGTGGGAAGAATGGCCTTAGGGTAGTTTTCAAAAATATTTACATGGGTTGCTTGATTTGATAAGAAAAATGTAGCATGGACACTTCCTTTACGTTCACAACGTCTCCACAATGTTCTGAGCGTAACGATTTTGCGATAATATGACTGAAATGGTTTCGAAATAGGTGGGGGAAGTCGATTAGTTTCTTGGTGTAAAACATGAATTCGGGCACCATTTAGGGGTTGTACTGCTAGAGACGCACATATTTAGGTACTAGGGTACTCTAGGAACACTGATCTGGTGAAAATTCTGTTCAAACGAGGTTTTGAGGCGAAGAGGGGTCATGATCACAACCTAAAGTTCATCCTAGATGAAGGCCGCTCTGGAGGCCTCAATCCCGCTATGGCGGCCTCCGTTCTGCTATGGCGGGGCTGCTATGGCAGGACTCTACTAGATAGTTGCCTCTTGCCAATTCAAAGAGATTTTTTTCTTTTTCTTAGCCAGATATTGACTAATTCCATGGAGTCCTAATGTGTACGTTTCATGAATTTTTGCAGGCTTGTCTGCTATGGATTGAATTAATGAGGAAAACTTGCCCTTCATCTGGTTTTCTGATGCTGCAAGTCGGGAGAGACAACATGATCACTGGAACACCAAATTCTTATGTGAGATGGGTTTTCACCTGCTGGGCTTAGCGGAGAAAGCACCTGCCTTCCATGCTTATGTGATGGAGTTTGGTTGGGGTCCGCTGATAGAGGCTCTCCATGCCGCATGCTCAGGCTAGGTGAGAGAGCTATATGCCCTACTCCCTACTGTCTGCTGGGACGACCCTCACCCTACCATCTGCATCCGATGAGTCAACATCCCATTGAGTACTTAGTTTATTAACGAGGTGCTCGAGGTGTCGGAGGTCTCCAACTCAGAGTATGAGACCAGACTACGAGAAATCAATTTGGATTGGCTGCGGGACATACTGGTTAAGGCTGTGCACCGAGATCGAGTCTACTAGTCTACTACTGAGGGCATCACCAGTACTCACTCGTCACTAGATGCCAAGAGGTGGCTACACCTAGTATCTAGGAGGATCCGCCCACTGGGAAACCGCACCGACATGACCTTTCCTCGGGCTCTAGTGGTGGCTTGTGCTATGCAGGGGATTGGGCTGAATGTGGGAGCACAGATCATATCCGAGTGGAAGATGTTCAATCGAGGTAATAAGAAGGCATTTTTCCAGCCTGGATTAGTGACGGCGATGTGCAAGCGGGCGGGGTGCCCCTTTTGGACACTGATGAGGTACTTCCTATGGATCCCCTTTTTCATCCTCTTTTGATCAGGAAATCCTCCACCTCAGGAAGAAAGAGAAGGAAGACAGACGGGGCCGGTAGCCATCAAGCAGCAACGAAGGCGAACGACGAAGGAGATGAAGATGATGAGGCCGACCACACCCTTCCTACCCAGTGGGCCCCCACTATCAGGTGCTCGTGTGGAGGAGGACCAGGTGGCTGTCCGAAGAAGATTGGGAGAGTCCTATGCTAGCACCTCGACTACAGTTCCACCATCCACTACCCTCGAGGTTGAGATTCTCCACCACCAGCTGCGATGGGAGAAGAAGCAGAACCTAGAGAGGGATCATCTGATTGGCCGGATGTGGAAGGACATTAAGGTCATTTTCTCTTGTGTCACCCCCTAGAGGGAGCTTCCCCGGCTCGAGCCGAAGGACTTCCATGAGTTCACCTAGCTGAGCGAGGCGTGGACTGGCGAGGAAGCCCCAGAGGACCTAGACTCGGATGATAACACTCCCCTTCCCCATGGACCTTGATTTGGGTTTGCCCCGCTTGGGCATGTAATAGACAATATTTTATTTTTCTTTTTGCTTTCCCTTAAGTTTTTGTAAGCACACGGCTGCTTGCTTTTGCTATTTTCATAGCCCTAATTAAATGATAGGATTTATAACTCACTGTTCTATTGCGGATTACTAATTGAATTGCAGAAATTAGTCCATGCACGATTCGGAGTCCATAGGCGAGACAAAGGGAGAAAATAGGGGAGACAGGGCTGAGATTCTGACTTTCCCTGTCCCGCTCTAGCAAGAGACTTCCCGCCTTGGTGGGATAATTCTGCCCCAACGACTCTGACGAGGTCAATTTCCAAGACAACACTTCCTGGGATTTCTCCCTGTTCCTAGAGTTTTTCATTGACTCCTAGGGACATAATTATGCATTTAGGATAACCCTCTTAGCTAGGATAGGCTTTGTCCACCTCGAGGTCCACCTTGCGGTATGCGCACCAGGACCTTTTTCCCAATAATTTAACACCACAAGCATGCACATTCTAAGAACAGGCCAATTAATCCCACGGTTATTAATTGGTTGCGGCATACATCAAGAATTTGCTTTACGAATCACATCATAGTTCATCTCTAGACCCTAGTACATAACAAAATGATGACTCACTTTCGGACAACAAATTTACGAAACTCAAGCAATCATAACTCGCATAATTTTGAACATTCAGGCAAGTACATTGCACGCATCGAATCCTAACAAGCAACATTGTGCACATAATCACATCATAGCATTCAAGTAAATATACCTTACACACCAGCAGTCATTTAGATAATAAAATGCACATAATCACATTTTCAACTACATTTGTCACTCCCCGAAGCTTCCCCCTGGACGAAAACACGGGACCTAGGATCACGAGTGACCCCAAGCTAACCCTGAGCTAGCATATCATAAGAATACTAAGAGATTACTGAAAAAAATATACTATGCGGAAGCTTTAAACTATGATACTAAAAGTGGGGAATACCTAATACTGATATGAATATATAAAAGGCTATGATTTTAATAACAAATGGAAGATCAAACTCAAAACTAAAAACTGAATCTAGTACTATGTTTGAAAAATCCTCTACTGAAAAAAAAAATTGGGACATGCCCCCAGCTAACTCTAGCAAAGCTCAAACTGAAGAAAAGACTAACTATGAAAACATGTCTATTGTCCTCGAATTATGAGGACTCACCACTAAAGCTGCTGAAGTGAAGATCGAAACCAATCTATGTGTGATCTGGATGCTGAGTACCTAAACCTACATCATGAAAGGATGTAGCACAGAGTATACATCAGTCCTTGGAATGTATTGAGCATGCAGGATATAGAACATAGCTGAACAAAATACATAAACTGAATAAAGCATGATGAGCAATGATATAATCTGAACTAAATGTAAATGCTGAAATATACTGAAGACTGAGCTAAATACAATGACCAAGAACAAATCATGAGACTAACATGCTGAGACTAAATACTGAAAGGTAACTAAGGACTTGGTCAAAATGCACTAAATCTAACTGTGGGAGTTACTATTAACCGACATAAAACCACGTGACCTAAACGTGGAGTCCGATGTATATGCCCCACGAGAGGACCCAATATACCTTGTCAGGGGTATAAAGGCATGACTAGAGTGATCACTAAATCTGATGCCCAATAGAGGGGACTTATAAACCTACGGGGGCACATAATTCTGGGACTATGAGGGTACGTTGAACCCTAGTCCAACTCAGTCTAAGCCTACTCCAAACTGGAATCAACATAAACAGCATACCTGAAACACTAGATAGCTCAATGTTCTGACATGCAAATCTGAGAATGCAACATTTAAATAATGACAATGAAACATTCGAAACTAGAGCATGTATATCTGTTTAACTGACCTAGCATGTGTAATTCATGAACTAAGAGAATCTACACAAATAAGGTTCTGAATTTCATGCAAGGAACTACGCAATGATTTTACGAAAACATGATAATCTGATTAGGAATACTATAGCATCTAATTCATAACAATTCTCCAAGGTTTAAGAAACCCTAGGTCTAAACATGATATAGAGAAACAAGAATTTGACTGAATTCTAGGGACCTAGTGGATGAAAGGAACCCACTAGTGAAATCCAACATACCTGGTGATGAAATTTACGGAGAAATTCTTTGGATTTTGGGACTGAAACTTCAAGAACACTTGTAATGACCGGGTTCCGTCGTTATAGAAATGCCAACGGGGGAAAATTTGGGGCCGGAAAATCTTTTTCGTAGTAATTGGATTTTCCCAACCTTATCCAGATTTGGACGAAATTGGAGTCATCAAGGTATAGGGAAATCTGGTAACAATCTGGTGGATTAATTAGGGTTTTGATTGCATGAGGAGATAGCTAACTTGTGAAGGAATCCATACGACTTTATGGAGTTGAATTTGGGTGAGTAGATCTCCGGAAATCAATCTTAGCGTGAAGGGTATTTTTTGAACGTGCTGGGTTAGAAGTGTGTTGTGGAATGGGGATTTTGATATCTTTAAAATAGCTCTCTGTTCCGAATATGCCACTTTGGCGCTGGGTTTGGTCGCTCTGGCGGGGAAGCTACAGCGGGATATGGGGCATTGTGGCAGGCTCGATGGGACTTGAATATTTAATTAGCTCACTGTTATGCTGAAGCCGATGGGGACAGGGGCTTTGGTTGCTTTGGCGGGGCCACAACAACGGGGTGAGGGCCTCTACAGCGCGCCCGACGTGACTTAATCTCGTTAATAAACCCCTAAATGACCTCATTATGCACTTTTTGACTTTTTGAGCTAAGGAACGACCCCTAGGCGACTCTTACTCATTTTTCACCATTCTTGAGGCTAAAGGTAAGTTTTTCACTCCCCAAATCCATTTTTCAATCCGTAGAACATAATAAAAATGGGTGAATATTAATAGGGGGAGGTTTTGTTATAGATTCTATGGTGGAAACAACCCTAATTTGGATAATTATGATCATGGGTTTGATCTAGGGTTCATAGAATTGTTATAGTTTCGGGTAATTAGCGATTGTTTGTTGATTCACGTGTGGTATTGATTGTTTGTAGACCAAGAACAAGCGAAACGAATTCGGAAAGGGAAGGATCAAGTTTCTTAGGGTTTCAAACTTGTTTTGAGGTAGGTGATGGTTGTGATTCTATGTTTGTGTGATGTATGCTTGTTCTTGCTTTATTATGATACTTGTATATGTGTGAATGTTACAATGTTGATCACACTTTTTGTAAATGAGATAGATGAACTATCATTGCCATGAAATCATGACTTAAATGTATGATCTTGATGATGTACTTGTGTTTATGATTGTGGTGTGTGAATGGGATCAGATTGCTACGTTCCGGCATAACTAACTTGGATCGGATTGCCACGTTCTGGCATAAATATGGGATCGGTTGCCACGTTTCGTCATGCTAACTGTTTGGGTTTGGGTTCCATGAGAGGACCAATGATGTGATATTAAATGTGAAATGCGTTGTTGATTCGTCATGTTGATAATATTGTATATGTTGATATATATGCATATGATTATAATGTTGTTTGACTTGTTTATGTTGCACTTAGTGGGATAACCGCGTGACCCTACCAATACACTGTGGTTGTGTACTGATTCTGCACTTGCTCTTATTTTTGTTGAGTACATGGCATCTTCAAGTGGCTATTGACAGACCTCGCTTAGAAGATTAGAGATCGTCGCATCGAATTCAAGGGTGAGCCAATTCTTCTGGGCTGTGATAGAATTCTCTTTTGTCTATATCCACCATTTTCGGACTTAGACATTTGTTTTAGTTAGTTCATTAGATTAGGGTTGCATCCTTTCTTGTTTAGACTTGTTGAACTTTAGATGTTTTGGTACATTGACTTTCAAGTTCTAGGTATTAAATTTCTGCATTTGTTAGTTGATTAATTTTTTTTCGTAGTTTAAATGCCTTAGTTTTGGTTTAGTTGCTTGTTTGAGTTGTAGTAGTGGTTCTCCCATCGGAGGGTTAGTGTGGGTGTCAATCACGACGGTCTGGGTCGTGAAAAAGTTGGTATCAGAGCCTAGGTTCGTTGATCTCGATGTACCAAAACGAGTCTAGTAGAGTTTCGCGGAATGGTACGGGGACGCCTTTACTTTTCTTCGAGAGGCTATGGGACTTTAGGAAATCTCTCTATTTTTCTCTTGTTTCCTCTCATGCTATAACTTGATTCCAATTGGTATCTGTCGATTCAAATTGGTATATAACCTCCTTCACTCTTTTGTCCATAGATGGTTAATACTAGATTCAACGGCGTCAAGCCCATAGCTCTCATCAATGCTCCGGTTGAGGAATCTACAGTGATAGGTCGCGGTTGAGGCAGAGGTAGAGGTCGTGGAAGAGTAGCACCCGCCGTAAATGAGGTACCTATTGAGAACATGTATGTGAATGAGAACCCTCATGTGCAGCATAAAGACATAGAGGAGAATATGGATGTCGAGGATGTTGAAGAGATTGGACAAGAGAAAAAGGTACAAGATGGAAATGCTAGTGTTCCTCCTTTGGATCCAATGTTAGCTCAACAGATCATGTCCTTTTTGAAGGGTTTGGCTAATCCTGGAGTGCTTCCATCTGCCCAAGCAACTCAGACTCCAGCTAATCCCCCTGTTGCTAGCACTGCGCCTAAGATGGGTGGAATGGGAGAAAATGATGATTTCTTCCGTCCTTTGTTGGGTTCTATTATGACTGGTAATGAGCATGAAATGTTGACTAAGTTTCTGAAGCTTTATCCTCCGGTATTTCTTGGTTCTGAGACTGAAGATGCTTATGAGTTTATCTTAGACTATTATGAGAGGCTGTATAAGTTGGGAATTGTCCATCAGCATGGGATTGAGTTTGTGTCCTTTCAACTTCAAGGTGAGGCTAAGTAGTGGTGGAGAGCTTATATGGAATGCAGGTCTTCTACTTTACCTCCCTTTACTTGGACCCAATTTCATGCTCTGTTTTTTGAGAAATATGTGCCTAGGACTTTGAGGGATCACAAGAAGGACGAGTTCATGGCTTTGAAGCAGGGTGGTATGACTGTGGCTGCTTATGAAGCCAAGTTTCATGCCTTGTCTAGATATGCTACTCAATTGGTGACTATGGAGGAAGAGAGAATCCGGTTATTTATTAGGGTATTGAATTTGGAGTTGCAACTATTATCTGTTCATATGACTTCTCCAAAGAGGAGCTTTAATAAGGTGACAGACTATGTGAAGAAAGTGGAGAGGGTTAGGCGAGACGGCCAAGTTAAGGCTTGGGCGAAAAGGGCCAAGAATTCGAGTAACTTTCAAGGTTATTACTCTAAGGGGTTTGGAAGGCCAACACTTGCAGCCAAGCCAATTCAGTCCACTATGCCCACCTCTACAGGTAACTAATCGGGAACTCCATCTCATAATTTTCAGGATAGTCAAATTGTCGCGCCTTCGATGGGCAGCAGACCATCTTTTGATCGTACTTGCTACAATTGTGGAGAACCTGGGCATATAAGGAGAGATTGTCCCCATCCGTGTGTGTTTGGGTCTGTGCAGTAGCCATCTAGAGCAGTTGTACCCGCGGGGAATGGTAACAATGGTAGAGGACGTCCACAAGGTGGGCGAGGAGGTAATCAGCGAGGTAGTGGAGGTAGAGGAAATGGTGATGGTAACGGAGGTAAGGGTAACGCGCAACCAGGCAGGGAAGTGGTTCGTCAAGATGATAGGGCTCAGTGTTATGCTTTTTCGAGCAAGAATGAGGCAGAGGAGTCTGACGCGGTGATCACAGGTACTATTCTTGTCTGTGACCGGATGGCTAATGTGTTATTTGATCCAGGTTCTACTTATTCCTATGTATATGTGCGATATGCCTCAGAGTTTAATATGAATTGTGATGTACTTGATGCCCCTATACATGTTTCTACCCAGTTGGAGAGTTAGTCATAGTATCCCATGTCTACCGTGCTTGTCCTATTTTATTTATGGGTTTTCAGAATTGGGCTGATTTGGTGATTTTGGATGTGACTGATTTTGATATTATCTTAAGCATGACTTGGTTGTCCCCCTATTATGCTATATTAAATTGTAATACTAAGTTTGTAACTCTAGAAATTTCGGGAAGGGAAAAATTAGAGTGGGAAGGGGTGTACAAGCCTAAGCAAGCTAAAATCATATCCTCCATTTGGGCTAGGAAACTGGTAGAGTAGGGTTGTTTAACTTATTTGGCTCATATGCGGGATGTTGAGGTTTCTCCATCTATTGAGTCTATTCCTGTAGAGTCAGAATTTAGAGAAGTGTTCCCTACTGATTTGCCTAGCATGCCTCCGGATAGAGATATAAATTTTTGTATTGATTTGGAACCTGGTACGCATCCCATTTCTATCCCTCCATATCACATGGCTCCGACAGAATTAAGAGAGCTTAAGGCTCAAATCCAAGAGCTTCTTGATAAGGGATTTATTCGACCTAGTGCTTCTGTAACGACCCGGAAAATGATAGAGTGAAACTAGAGCCTCACATGTGAGTTTGGAGTCGAGAACTTAATGAAATGATTATATTTGAATTTGAATCAAAAAGTTCTTAAAATGTGCTTCGGAAGTTACCGGAAACTTGTTTAGCTGTATATAAAAAGATCC
>JAJOOR010021173.1:0-36300 GCA_036250505.1 Solanum acaule | reverse complement strand
AGAGAATGAAAAAGAAAGTTGTGAAATAAAGGTACAAAAGAAATGGGGTTCTCAAACAATCCATGAAAAGTGAATAATAGGATGACTTATGAGCACTAAAGAGAATGATGACGGAAAAGGAAAGGAAGTGTTGTGAGCACCACATTTCATAAAGATGAAAGTCACTGAGCCTAAATGACCATACCATTGCACTCAGCCCCATTACAAGCCTTGAAAAGACTTTTTTAATCTTGAGTGAGCTGAAACAAATGTTGATCGGAAAATAAGGGCAAACCTATAGGTGAAAGCATGCATTGTGTTCTTCCTTGTGAGAGTGATCGTTGAATCTGATTCCGAAGCTTTTAACTGTGAATCATTGTGTGAATATGGAATCATCCTTTCTGTGAGGGCGTTTGAACACTATATTTGATCTTGAACTTTCATTTGAAGAAAGTATTGTGAGCATGAGATTCTTTGATATTGGTGAGTCACAACTTGAATCTCTAAGTGCACATTTGATCTTTGCATAAGTAAATTGAATCTTGTTGTATGCATTCATAATTGAGTCTTGTGTAGAACTGTTTGAGAAACCCTTTTTGAATGACTGAACCTGAGTTTGCTTGAGGACAAGCAAAAGTTTAAGTTGGGGTGTTGATGAGTCCACAAATTGGACTCATTTAGGGCTATATTTTAATAGAAATTGTGTCCTCATATACTTATTTTATCTCAATATCTGATGAAAACCCTGAAGTTTTAGGTATTTGAAGATTAAAGGAGAACATGGACACTACTTTCCAAAAAGGAAAGAAAAGGCTGAAAAGAACGAAGAAAATGAAGGCCTGAGGATCGTCGAGTCCACTTGGTGAGTCGCCGAAGGGTCTTACTTCGACTTTTGTTCCAGTGTGCTGAGCCCTGAATGAAAGGATCAAGTCAGCAGAAAAGGGGAGCAGTCGGCCTATCGCGGAGATGTTCCGCAAGGCAGTACTATGTCGCCCAATGACCCAGAGCACTACGTGATGAATGATTATGCAAGACGGCGATGAACTACATCAAGGGGCGAATCGCCGAGTTGAACAGCGATTCCAACTAATGTCGTCGAATGGTCTGCTGCAACACATATATCTTTAAAACTATAAATACTCGTAGATAGTTTTAGCATAGTAGGAGATTTTTGGTATCATCTGATTTTTAGTGTCGAACAATTATCATAATTTTCATATAGAATAGTACTTCTTGATATTTGTCTTCTGAGTTTGAGAGGGTTTTGAAAACATGAAGAAGAAAAGGGTTTCATTTTCAAAATTTGGATTTGGGTCTCTTAGATTCTTCAATCTTGGCCTATATCAAGACTTAAATCTTCATATCCATTTGAATGCAAGCACAATTTGGTATAAATTTCTATCTCTTGATGAGTGGCTAAAATCTTCAATTCTTGGTGTGTGATTTTTGTGAATATGGGCTATATTAGATGTTGGGTCTTGCTTGCTGATAGATTAGATGTAGTTTAATGGTGATTTTATCTAGTAGTTGTGGTTGAATTTAACAAATTTGTAGTTGCAAATACAAGTTTATTTGTGTGTTTTAGGCTTGCGAGAGAGAGAGGTCGTGAAACCAAGACTTCTAGATTGATGGCCTAAGGAGTGGGTCGACATAAGGTTCAGCTCGAGATAGTTAACCCTAGTCCCATATCCTAACACTCAGCTCGAGAGACTAAGTGGGGTAAGACATAGGCTGGTCTTCATGCGGCAAGTGGGTATCTGAAAGGAACCCATTTGTAATGGGGTAAGTTTCTCGAGAGAGTATTTATTGCCACGTATAGTTTAGCCTAGTCACTATTACTCTACAAATTTTCTATCGAAACCATGTACCCAATAATTTAGATTAACCCGTATTCCGGTCACATCCTAAGAATCCCCTCTCATTACCTAGAAACCTTTGTTTATTTTCTTGATTTTACTTAACCCCCCATTGTTAATTGACACTCTTGTGTCCCCACTTTAATTTGTAATGTTTTTAATCGTTAATGTCTTTAGCTACAACTAGTTAGAACTGAATTTTATTTTTCTACTAATTCTAGAAACCACTCCCTCGGGACTCGACCTCAACCCTTGGATGGGTTATTATACTATTGCACGATTGTAGACACTTGTATCAGAAGTTGTGTCGTTGATTATGCAAACATCACCCAGCGGGTGGTGCTTTTCATCGAGACTACATCGATTATGTTAATAGTCTTTATAACCCTGCCCATTTGGGTGAGATGGGTGCAATTTGCATGCCACAAGCCTAAGGAAATGCAATATTCGAAGTTACTAGCGCAACACTCTAGCTAATACATTCAAGAGGTTTATTTGGACGGTTAGAGCATGAAGTCCCACACGAACATATACGAAGCTTTGTGGAAGTGTGCACCACTTTATCGTTCCAGAATCTATCTCAAGAATCCATACGGCTTCGCTTATTTCCATTATCATTGACCGGGGGAGTTACTAAATGGTTGGTCGATCTTCCAAACAACTCCATCAAATCATGGGAGGAGCTGGTTATGGCCTTTCATGAAAGATTCTTTCCTCCATAAAGAATGATGAAACTGAGGGACGACATTCAGAATTTCAAACAAAAGGAGGGTGAACCAGTTCTCGAATCATTGACAAGGTTCAAGAGCTTTTTGCGTAAGTCCCCAACGCATGGACTGCCAGGTGAATTGCTGCTCCAATACTTTTAGTGTAGTTTGGACTCGGTTAATAAAGGGATAGCTGATCAATTGGTGCAAGGAGGAATAATGTTACAATCATTTGAAGTAGACTTATTTCTCCTAGATGGTATGACTAATGTAAACTAGGCATGGTACACCAAAGATGATCAAGTTTCCCCACTATGCTTAAGCTTAACAAAAAAACAACTTGATAAAGAAAAGGAGAGGGACGAAAACATCAAAAAGATGTTGTCTCAAATGGAAAATCTACAAGAACACATGAAGGGGACACATGGAGTATTTTGAGTTGAGGAGGGTTCTTCTTCTGGTTACTCAATATCGGGGGAGAATCAAGGTTGGTACTCCAGAAGATATGAGGAGGGTTTCCACCCATGCTATCAACAGTGGGTCGGGAATCAAGGTTGGAACTATTATAGGGGTGAAGAACCAAGGAGATATTGGCAAGATTGGGCTGAGCAGGATGATCATGATGAGGACCATTCTCACTTGAGTGAATGCCCGAAATATAAAGGGAGTGCAAGTAGACTCATTTCTCCTAGATGGTATGACTAATGTAAACTAGGCATGGTACACCAAAGATGATCAAGTTTCCTCACTATGCTTAAGCTTAACAAAAAAACAACTTGATAAAGAAAAGGAGAGGGACGAAAACATCAAAAAGATGTTGTCTCAAATGGAAAATCTACAAGAACACATAAAGGGGACACATGGAGTATTTTGAGTTGAGGAGGGTTCTTCTTCTGGTTACTCAATACCGGGGGAGAATCAAGGTTGGTACTCCAGAAGATATGAGGAGGGTTTCCACCCATGCTATCAACAGTGGGTCGGGAATCAAGGTTGGAACTATTATAGGGGTGAAGAACCAAGGAGATATTGGCAAGATTGGGCTGAGCAGGATGATCATGATGAGGACCATTCTCACTTGAGTGAATGCCCGAAATATAAAGGGAGTGCAAGTAGTCTTCGGGTAAATGATTTATTGTCAAGCATACTCGATAAAGTTGAGGGCTCTAATGATTTTCTAAAAGGGATGAAAGATGACTTTTCATCATTGAACACTAAAGTGAATTCTCATGCTAATGCCATCTAAATGCTGGAATGTAAATTGAGTTTATTATCAGCTCAATTAATGTCCAAAACATCGGTGGAAGATATTGAAAAAGAGCTGGTTGTAGTTACCCGTAGCAGAAAGGTGGCAATAGGGAATGTGATGGAAGATAGGGATCCTCAAAAGCATGAAGAGATCCAAGGTGTGGAGGAACAAGAATTACCTATTCGACAAAACCATACCAAAGAACCATAGGAGGAAGCGGAGCAATAAGTTCAAGTTCCAAAAGTCATGCACCCTTTAAGAAAGATACCTCCACCATTTCCCCAATTCTTGAAAAAGAAGATTGAAGACGAGAAGTTCAAAAAGTTATTGTCAGTGTTTAAGAAATTATCCATTAACCTCCCTTTCGTAGAAGAATTGTTGGAAATGTCGGGATACGCCAAATTCATGAAAGAGCTAGTTACAATGAAAAGGAGCTTGGACTATGAAACTATTGAAGTACCCCATAGTTGCAGCACAATTATGACAAAAGAGCTAATCACTAAGAGAGAAGATCCTGGGTCATTCACCATCCCATGCACCATTGGCATGTTCCAATTCACTAAAGCTTTGTGCGATTTGGGAGAAAGCATCAACTTGATGTCGTATGCAATATACAAGCAACTTGGTTTGGGTGAACCAAAAGCAACCGCAATGAGACTCCTTATGGAGGATCGATCAATCAAGCATCCAGTGGGGATACTCTATGACATCTTGGTAAAAGTAGATCGGTTCATCTTTTCGGATGATTTTGTGATTTTAGATTGTGAGATAGATGTTGAAATTCCCATTATCTTGGGAAGACCATTCTTAGCAACCGGGACGGCATTGGTGGATGTCGAAAGCAGGAAATTGAAGTTACAGGTGAACAATGATGAGGTAACCTTCAATATTTACAAATCTATGAGACATCCAAGCGATATCCATATGGTGTCAAGTGAGGATGTTATACATGAAGCGGTGGAAAGTGTAAGCCATTTGATGCGAAAGAATGAACCCTTCAAATCTGTGCTTGCTAATTATGATGAATCCGAAGTTCAGGGCTATGATGAGGTAGTAGCTTCCTTATCGGGATTAGGAGTGTATTCAAGGAATCAAATCAAGTTGGATATCGACCTGTCAAACAGAGAAAGTCCTCCTGCAAAGTTATCAACTGAGGAACCGCCAAATCTGGAGTTAAAAGGACTACCATCTCATATTAAATATGCCTTTTTGGGAGCCAATAATACTTTACCCATGATTATCGCAGCTGACTTGCTTGAAAGGCAAGTGAACTTGCTCATTCCAGTACTGCAGAAGCATATAAAAGCTAT
This sequence comes from Solanum acaule, assembly GCA_036250505.1. Classification (NCBI taxonomy): domain Eukaryota; kingdom Viridiplantae; phylum Streptophyta; class Magnoliopsida; order Solanales; family Solanaceae; genus Solanum; species Solanum acaule. The sequence continues at coordinate 31,202 of JAJOOR010021173.1, read as the reverse complement.
AGGATGAACCCTAGTTGATATAGTGGGCATTCCTCCTAGTGTCTATACTCATAAGATTCAGCTTGATAATGAATGTAAACCTAGTGTGGAACATCAACGGAGATTGAACCCACCAATGCAAGAGGTAGTGAAAAAGGAGATTATCAATTGGTTAGACGCGGGAGTAATCTACCCAATTGCAGATAGTAAATGGGTAAACCCGGTACAATGCTTACCAAAAAAGGGAGGTATCACCGTAGTCCCAAATGCAAAGGGGGAACTTGTGCTGACTAGACTAGTGACTGGGTGGAGAGTATGCATGGATTATCTAAAGCTTAAATCATGGACTTAAAAGAACCACTTCCCAATGCCTTTTATGGACCAGATGCTTGACCAGTTATCGGAAAAGGGGTGACATTGTTTTTTAGATGGGTACTCCGATTGTAATCAAATCTCTATTGCGCCGAAAGACCAAGAGAAAACCACTTTTACTTGCCCTTATGGAACATTCGCATTCAAAAGGATGTCATTCGGGCTATGTAATGCCCCAGCAATATTTCAGCATTGCATGTTGTCTATTTTTGCGGATATGGTCGAAGACTCTATGGAGGTATTCATGGACGACTTGTCAATCGTGGGGGATACGTTTGAAGAATGATTGACACACTTAGGGCACGTGATCCAAAGATGCGTGGAAACGAATCTGGTTCTGAATTGGGAGAAATGTCACTTAATGGTGAAAGAAGGTATCATTCTTAGGCACAAGGTGTCGGAAAAGGGGCTGGAAGTTGAGAAGGAAAATATTGAGGTCATTGAGAAATTATCCCCGCCGATTTCAGTGAATGGTGTTCGCAGCTTCTTGGGGCATGCAGGGTTCTACCAAAGGTTCATTAAAGACTTCTCAAAGATTGCACACCCATTATGCAAACTCTTAGAAACGGAAGTGAAATTCTATTTTGATGATGCTTGTATGGCTGCATTTCAGTGTTTGGAAGAGAAACTGGTATCCACCCCAAATATCATCAACCGTAATTTGTCCAAATATTTTGTAGTAATATGTGATGCTAGCGGTATGGCATTGGGGGTCGTGTTGGGAAAAAAATGCAACAAACTATTTCACCAAATTTATTAAGCAAGAAAAACTCTAAATAGTGCCCAACAAAATTATACGGTTATTGAACAAGAGTTGTTTGTTGTAGTCTATGCATTTGAAAATTTTCAGGCATACTTGCTAGGCACCAAAGTAATCGTACATACTGATCATGCTGCACTCCGTTACTTGAAAGTAAAGATGCAAAACCGAGATTGATAAGGTGGGTGCTACTATTACAAGAATTTAATTTTGAGGTAAAAGATCGAAAAGGATGCAAAAATCAAGTGGCTGATCACTTATCAAGATTGGAAGTAAGGGAAAATGTTGATCATAAGGTCGACATAAATGACTCCTTCCGTGATGAATAGGTGTTTGTAATATCTCTCAAACATACGCCATGTTATGCAGATTTTGCAAATTACATTGTCTGTGGGTTGATGCCGGATGAGTTGACCTTTTACCAACAGAAGAGGTTCATGTTCGATGTTAAAAATTACTTTTGGGATGAACCATACTTGTTTCGAGAGTGTGCTGACCATATCATTAGAAGGTGTGTTCCGGAAGAAGAAGCAGTAAAAATTCTCCATGCTTGTCATACATCTCCAGTAGTAGGTCACCATAGTAGTATTCGCACCACCACTAAAGTTCTCCAGAGTGGATATTACTGGTCGTCCCTCTACAAGGATGCACATGAGTTTGCGAAGAAATCCTCTCAATGTCAACAGCAAGGCCGAGTGTATAGAAGACACGAATTACCTCTCACTCCTATTTTAGAGGTTGAGCTATTCGATGTATAGGGGATAGATTTCATGGGCCCATTTGTGAGGTCATTTGGAAATAAATATATCTTGGTGGCTGTAGATTATGTTTCCAAATGGGTGGAAGCTATTGCACTTCCAAACAACGAAGTGTTGTCCAATTTTTGAAACGTTAGATCTTTGCAAGATTTTGCACTCATAGGGCAATTATTATTGATGGGGGATCCAACTTTTGCAATAAATGGTTGTCAATGGCACTGAGCAAATATGGGGTGAAGCACAAGGTGTCAACTCCATATTATCCCCAAACAAGTGGCCAGGTCAAGGTATCAAATTGGAAGATCAAAAGCATCATGGCAAAGACAGTGAATGCCAATAGAACTGGCTGGTCTAGGAAGCTTGATGATGCACTTTGGGCATATCGGACCGCTTACAAAACACCTATTTGTATGTCCCTATATCAGTTGGTTTTTGGTAAGGCTTGCCATTTGCCCGTCGAGTTGGAACACAAATCATTGTGGGCATTGAAAACTTTAAATTTGGACTGGTCAAAAACTTTAAGGGGAAGGGTAGAGCAGTTGAATGAACTTGATGAATTTAGACTCATCTCTTATGAAAGTTCAGCCATTTACAAAGAGAAGATGAAGTAATGGCATGATGTTCGAATACTTAAGCGGGACTTCAAGGTGGGAGATTGGGTGTTACTATACAACTCTTGATTTAAACTCTTTCCCGAAAAACTCAAATCCTAATGGTCTGGACCTTTTAGAGTAACGCGAGTGTTCACCAATGGTGCCATAGAAGTTGAAGATCAAGAAGGACCCCTATTTAAAGTGAACGGTCAAAGGTTGAAATTATATTTTGGAGAATGTCAAGAGATTTCTTTGGTTGAAGTGGTGTATCTGGAGGATGCTTGAAGGCACTTCCACGTCGTGCTACGACGTTAAATAAGGCGCTTCTTGGGAAGCAACCCAAGTACTAGAATTTTTTTTAAAAATAAAATGTTTGTGATTTTTGTAGGAGGAATAACTCTCAGCGAATCACCAAACCTACTTGGCGTGCTTGATGTGATTTGCCGTGAGGAAATTAAAACTGAAGATGAGGCTCTGGAACATTCAGCAAGACACCTGTGTTAGTCGGCGGATCGCTAATACATTTCGGCGACTCGACCTATCTCGCCCATTAGTGAAGATCCCTCATCACCTTCCTCTACCTGTTCACACTTTACATATTCTTCTTGACCATTTTTATGTTTTAATTTATTTATTTATGTCAATGTCTTTTTGCGGTTTCGCTGGTTCTTTGAGGGCATTGTCGAGTCTTTTTGGTGGGGAGTGGAAATTGGGTAGCACTTCCCCCTCTTCTTACCATTCCCCTTGTATGCTAAATATGATTACCCTCTTATAAATTTGATTCTCAGTTTTGATCAATATAGACGACTCAAATAAAGTTCATAATTGAACGAACATGAATGTACGGCTATGATGAGGCCAAATGAAGTTGCATAGACAATATGTGAACTATTTGCATCTCGTTGTGATTAGCCATGTATCAAATTGATTCTCTTGTGATGACCGTTGCACACTAGCAAAAGTATGGAGTCTCGTTTGACTTTAGTGTCGATGCCTAGTGTGATGAGCTTACCTGTGTACTATGCATGATGGATCCTTGAATTTTCCCTGTTGGTTCGGTCAACTAAGTGATGTTAGCTCTTGATATGATATTAGGCAACCTTAAAGAGTGTGAGCCAATTTGACATATGCCTCTTTGTGGCCTACCTTGTGAGCATGTGTGAACATCTTCTGAATATCCCTTGAGCTTTCCCTTTCTTTGGAAGAAACTTGATGAAAACAATGACCTTTCTTTATCCATCACCCATAATCCTCATGAAGTTGTGGTTAGTTGAATAGCCAACGTAGGCCAAAAGCCTAAGTTGGGGGTGTTGATGAAAAGATAGGGGCAAGTCAAGAACTGCAAGGAAAGTCTTCTCTTACCCATGGTTTTGATAAAAATGAAACCCCTCCATATAAAAAAAGAAGAAGAAAGTTGTGAAATAAAGTACAAAAGAAATGGGGTTTCCAAACAATTCATGGAAATTGAATAATATGATGACTTATGAGCACTAAAGAAAATGATGAAGGAAGAAGAAAGGAAGTGTTGTGAGTACCACATTTCATGAGGATGAAAGTCAGTGAGCCTAAATGACCATACCTTTGTACTCAGCCCCATTACAAGTCTTGAAAAGACCTTCTTGATCTTGAATGAGCTGAAGCAAGTGTAGATCGGAAAATACGGGCAAACCTATGGGTGAAATTATGCATTGTGTTCTTCTTTGTGAGTGTGAGCGTTGCATTTGATTCTAAAGCTTTAAATTGTAAACCATTGTGTGTGAATATGGAATCATTCCTTGTGTGAGGTCATTTGAATATTTTAGTTGAGCTTGAACTTGCAATTGAAGCAAGTATTGTGAGCTTGAAAATTTTTGGTAATGTTGTGTCACAACTTGAATCTTTGGGTACACATTTGATCCTCACATGAGTAAATTAAGTCTTGTCATGTACATTAATGATCGAGTCTTATGTAGCACTGTTTGAGATATCCCTGTTTGAATGGCTGAACTTGAGTTTTACTTGAGAACAAGCAAAAGTTTAAGTTGGGGGTGTTGATGAGTCTTCAAATTGGACTCATTTAGGGCTACATTTTGATAAAATTAGTGTCCTCAAATGCATAATTTGTCTCAATAACTGATGAACAACCTTGAGTTTCAGGTATTTAAAGTTAGAGGCAAAATATGGACACTATCGAGCCAATAAGAACTAGCAGCTGAAAGAGCGAGGAAAAGAGAACCTGATACTCACCAAACTTGTTCGGCGATACGCCAATGTGACCATCAGCTCGCCAAGATGTTCCAAAAGTGCCAACACAAAAGAGTAAGGGGAATGAAAACCTGAAGATCGCCAAAACCATTCGGCGACTCGCTGAATAGGCTCCCAAACCCCCGAAAGTTACAAAAAACTGGAGTGAAAAATGAGAAAAATGACGGCGAGTAGCATTCTCATTCGGAGTATCACCGATCCAGTTGGCGTCATATGACCTATTCACCGAAGGTGCTGATGAAGGTCGTAAGCAAGTGTTGATGGGCGAAGCAGCAAGGAAGAGGGTGATTAGCGGAATCAATCGGCGACCCCGATTAAGATCGCCGTAAGTTACAGTGAGTTACATCAAGAATTGATGACGAATTGAAGGCGAGACGAAGAAACATCAGCGGATCACCGAGTTGATCAGCGATCTCAACTTACGACACCGAATGATCTACTGCAGCACAGATTTTTGAAAACTATAAATACTCGTTAAGAGTTGAAGCTTAGTACTAGATTTTAATAGAGAATTTTTAACATTGACTTCTAGTTCTAAGTTTGGAGAGGGTTTTGAAGAACTTGAAGATTCAAAGGGTTTCAACTCCAAGAATTTGGACTTGGGTCTTGTGGATTCTTCATTCTTTGCATGTTTTGAGACTTAAATCTTCATACACATTTGAATGCAAACTCATTTTGGTATAAATTTCTATCTCTTTAACATGTCTAGCTAAAACCCCAATTCTTGGGGTGTGATTTTGTGAATATGGGTTAGATTATATGTTGGGTCTTACTTGTTGATGGTTTATATGTTGTGGAAATGTGATTTCATTTAGTAGTTTTGGTGGAACTTAATGAAATTGTAGTTGCAAATACTATTTCACCTTTGTGTTTTCAGCTTGCGAGAGAGAGAGGTCGTAAAACTAAGACTACTAAATTGATGGCCGGTGGGAGTGGGTCGACATGAGGCTCAGCTCGAGAGAGTGAACCCTAGTCCTTCTCCCTCACACTCAGCTCAAGAGAGTGAGTGGGCTAAGGTGGAGGCTGTTCTTCATGCGACAAGTTGGTGTCCGAGAGGAACCCAGTTGATTCGGGGTAAGTTGCTCGAGAGAGAATTTATCCTCACTATTGTCTAGCCTAGTCACAAATATTCAACGAATTTATTATCAAAAGCATGTACCCAATAGTTTAGTTTATTCCATATTCCTATCACATCCCAAGAATCCCCTCTCCTTGATTAGTACCCTTTGCATTTTTGCTTGTTTTTACTTACTTGTGACAAACCCCCATTGTTAATTGAAACTTTTGTGTTACCCTTTAAATTTAACATGTTTATATTCGATAATGTTTTTAGCTATGACTAATTAGAACTTGATTTTATATTTCTATTAATTCTTAAACCCACTCCTTTGGGACTCGACCCCAACCCTTGGTTGAGTTACTATACTATTGTACGATCGTAGACACTTGCATTGGAAGTTGTGTTTTTATTGCACAAACATCAAAGAGCGCCACATCTATAATGAGGAAGCTATGACATTTCGGAACTATTGACTTTCTTCTTACTCCTATATGTGCAATAAGAGTTCAACTCTATAAAAGATTCTTCTAACTCGTGCTTAAACATTTCTTTTCAAATTATGCCTCCATAAAGAGTTATTTGAGGAAGTCTTTCTAGGAGGAATGCTAATCCTCAGGGTAAAAAATCTCCCAATGCACCAGAAGTACATCCCTCTCATAAAGATGCCACCAATGGTGAGTTCAGGAAAGCTATTCTGATGCTGACTCCGGTTGTAGAAAATCGGCCATTTAAACAAGAAGTAGGTCGTCAGGATGTGGCTTATACATCCAGAATCCGTGAGTATTGTAGGATGAAATCTCTAGAGTTCACAGGGTCGAAGATCACTTAGGATCCTGAGAACTTTCTGGAAGAGCTTTAGAAAGTGTTTGAGGTCATGCATATTGCTGACATAGAGAATGTAGAGTTAGCCTCAGATTAGCTCAAAGGTGTTGCTAGGATATGGTTTATTTAGTGAAAGAAGAATAGGGCAGGGGGCACCACTTTTGAGTTGGCTGTGTTTGAGAATGCTTTCTTGAGGCGCTTATTTTCCTGAGAGCTAAGGGAAGCTAAGGTGAGAAAGTTCCAAAGTCTAAACAGGAAGATATGAGTAAGCATGAGTACAACCTCAAGTTTACTAAGTTATCCCTTTATGCTCCTGAGATACTGGAAGATATGAGGAACATGATGAGTTTGTTCGTGTCTAGGCTATCCTGCTTATTGTGTCTAGGCTAATGATTCATTTGCAACAGGATGAGGAAGATGAGTTAAAGGATAGAGAAGAGTTTCTCAACAACAGGGCCAACACAACAAGTAATGATACTAGCCAGCAGAAGACCATAAATGGGAATCACTCATATTTTCAGCAGAGGTCATCTAAACCTGCTACATCTTCAACTAGTGCACCTACACCAAGAAATAGGAATGATCATAGGAATCAGAGCTCTAAAAATTTGAGAGCTTAGGGTAGTGTGGCACAAGGGCTAGTTGGACCCCCACTTGCACTGAGTGTGGCAAAATCACCCAGGAGAATGTCATGATGATACTAATGGTTTTTTCAAGTGTGTTTAGATAGGTCATTTCAACAATTTTGATGAGTGAAAAAATTTGATAATATACCTCATTTTGTGACCAACCTTATGAGTTGTGTGAACCGTGTTTTAACCCCTTTGAGCTTTATCCTTTTCTTGGAAGAAACTTGAGCAATTGTAACCCCTCTTTATCCATTCACCCATAACTCTCATCAAGTGTAGTTTGTTTGAGTAGCCATCTTAGGCAAAAATCCTAAGTTCGGGGTGTGGTGAAAGAGAAGGTAAATCAAGAAGTGTGAAAAATTCCCTTTTGAGCCATGGTGTTGAAAAAGATGGAACCCTTCCATGTAAAATAAAAGGAAAGAAAAGAAGAAAGAAAAAGAAAAAGAATGAAAAAGTTGTGAAATAAGGTTGTGAAACTGGCAAAAGAAATAGGGTGTCCGGAAGTCCATTGAAAGCTGAATAATGGGGTGAATTATAAGCATGATTAAAATGTTGAAGAAAAGGAAGAAAGTGAAGTTCAGACCACATTTCATGAGGATAAGAGCCACTGAGCCTAAATGACCATACCTATGCACCTATCCCCGTTGCAAGCCTTGAAAAGACCTTTGTGATCTTTAGTGGGCTGAAGTGAATGTTATTTGGAAAATAAGGGCAAACCTATGGGTGAAGTCATGCATGTGTTTATCTTTGTGAGTGTGAGAATCGTATGTGATTCCAGAACTATAAATTGTTGAAAAACTTTGTGTGAATAGGGAATCACTTTTGTTGTGAGGGCAATTGAGTACCTTTGTTGAGTTTGAACTTGCATTTGAAGCGAGTATTGTGAACTTGAGCATCTTCGATAATGGTGAGTTACAACTTGAATTTTTGAATGCATAATTGATCATTGCATGAGTAGTTGAGTCTTGTTGTGCGCATTCATGTTGAGTCCTTTGTAGCACTTTTTGAGACATCCTCTTTGAACTGCTGAACTTAAGTTTTACTTGAGGACAAGCAAAAGTTTAAGTTGGGGGTGTTGATGTGTCCGAGATTTGGACTCATTTGGAGCCTTATTTAGATAGAGTTAATGTCCTCAAATGCTTCACTTGTGGTATAAATTGATGAAAACTCCTTGGTTTTCAGGTATATGGGTTGACGAACAAAACAAGGACACCAAAAGGCAAAAAGGACAACACAAGCTGAAAAAGAGGGAGAAACGAGGTTGAGGATCGCCAAGAGAACTCGGCGCACCGCCAAGTTACCCCTGGACTGCCTAAAGTTACAGACGATTGAGCCTGAAATAGGAAAAACTTAGGCGAACTGTATTCCTTATCGGCGAATCACCGACAGCATCGGTGAAGAGAGATTATGAGCTAAAGTCAAGACCAACGTGAATTTGAAATTGTGAGCTAAAGGGAAAAAGCGCGCATCGCGGAAATGATCGGCGATCCCGATCTAGATCGCCTAATATTACAGAGTTTGAATGAGGAAATTGTGAAGAACGAAGGTGATGGACAAAGACGATTAGTGAGTCGCCGACTGGTCGTCGAAGCCCGACTTTCCTCACTGATTGACCCCAAAAAGCAGCACTTCAGATCAGTATAAATTGATTTTTGAAGAGAGAGAGAAAGCATTTAGCCATTGGGAGGAACGAAAGAGAGAGAGCAAAAACACTACTCTTGTTTATTTGAAGAAATTTTGGCAAGAGATTTCAACTGGGTGTTATAATAAAAAAGATATTATTCATCTTAGAACTTTGATTTTCAAATACCTAGCCATGGATCATGTAGTACGTATTGAATTTCTTTCTTTTACGATGATTGGCGAAAACCCCGATCTTGGGGTTTTGACAATGTAACCAATTGTTGCGTTTGACTTAAGGGGTGTTAGTTATTAGTGAATTTGGTGTTAATTTGAAGTGGGTATGAGTTATTGTCGTGGTTTAATCTCTATATTGTATGTTTATTTCAATATAATTTAGGGTTTTATGCTTGCTTGATAGAGAAGTATGGAACTAAGGTGATAACTTGGCACTCATAGCTAGTGGGTCATGATAGTTTCAACTTGAAAGAGTGAAATCCAAGAGTCATCCTATGTATCGAGCTTGAGAGAGTGGATGTGGTGAGATTGTGAGCTGGTCTTTTTATGAAGTGCGTTGAGGTTCGAAATAACTCAATGGAAACAAGGTAATTGTTCGAGAGAAAGGTGCATTACCTAAAGTCCATCCTACCCATGCATTTTTGGTTAGGGATTTGCACCCGTTTAGTAGAATTTGGCAGTTGGTTATTCAATCCCTAAGCATATTTCCCTTATTTGATTGCTCCTAGTTGATTGTTGAAGTAGTTTTCTAGTCTACAGGTTGCTAATTTTGGAATTGTAATTACTCATTCAATTTTGTCCCATCATTTCCAAAAACTTTTATTGCTTCAGCTGCAAAAGTCACCGTTATAACTTCATATTTGGGATTCAAAATAGAACTACTCTCTGTGGGATCGACCCCAACTCTTTTGTTGGGTATGTACTACATAACGATCGTCCACACCTAGTATTGGATGAGCTGTTGTTAATACGAAAATAATTCATATAAGATATCCAAAAGGATTGGTAACATAGTTTATGAGTTACATCTAGAACTTGAGTTAGGAGTAGTCCATCTGGTTTTTCTTATTTCTGTTCTAAAGAAGTGCTTGGGTGATCCTTCACTCATCATGCCTACTGTGAGTATTAGAGTTAAGGGAAGTTTGTCTTATGAGGAGATGTTAGTTCAGATCGTCGATCGTTAGGTTGTCAAGTTGAGAACCAAAGGAGTTGCATCAGTCAAAGTCTTCTAGAGGAACCTATTTGTTGGGGAGGCTACTTAGGAAGCCGGGGAAGATATGAAAAGTGATATCCTCATTTCATTTCCTCCAACTCAGTTCCAGTCCGAGGTACTAACTCTTTTTAAGATATTATTTCATTTAGATATGTTGAGTATATGCTGATTATGTATGCTTCATGTTAGGATGATAGTCTCTCCAACACTCTTTGTGCTAGCTTGATTTCCATTAAAGGACAATGTTCCCAAGAGTGAGATATTGTGACACCTCGAACTTTGGAAAAAGGTTAAAGTGGGTTAACGAGCAGGCCCACGAATCCAAAACGGACCATGAACCTTTCACGGAACCCTAAGAGGTTTGTTTAGGGGTCCACGACCCGTTTAAGCTTAGTGGACTGGCCGTTTAGAGCTGTTGTGGTCACCTGGATGGTTCCATAAATGGTCGGTGGAGCCTTGTACGACCCATATAGGGAATGTAGACCAACTATTTAAGGCAACCCTGAAAAGGGCCACCTATACAGTTCCCTAAATGAGCCATCATGCCCTAAATGGTACGTTTAGGGATCCTCATAGGTCACTCGTAAGTTTTCATAGTCAAGGCTATTTTGGTCATTTTGTATGAGGTTAATACCTAAGCTATGCCGTTTTACCCCTATTGTAAGCCCAAACCACACCTTTTTTACACCTAGCTAAGGGCTTAGAGAGTTTTAATTAGTTATTTTAGATTCACTAACACTTTAAAGGCTTAGAACAAGGGTTCAAGAGGAGAAAAGCTAGAGTTTTCAAGCATTTTTCAAATTTCATCGATTTTGCCAAGAATTTGTTATTCCCAGGTATGTAAGCTATTATAGTGTTGGACTAGTTCATCCTCACACCCTTCATCTACTTTCATATCACTAAAAGAGTAATCTAGGGTTCTATCCTTAGAGTTGAGTATTCTTGAGATGAGTTGAGTTGAATACTAAGTTCTTGATTACTAAATCTTTATTCCTAATTATTGAATTAATGTATATTGTGCAGTGAGATTTATTGAGTTTATTGTTCTTGTCTATTCTTCAGCATGTGCCCTATCAATGAGTATTCATCGAGTTCTTATTGAGAATCTTCTAATCTAATGTAATTGTTTAAAATTGGATTCTAAGAAAGCAAAGAGGAGTCTTGAGAAAGAGTTTACAAAATGATATGAGAAAACGTATAAGGGAACTAAGTAGTCCCAAATGTATCATTTTATTATATTGAGCAAGAGTAACTTTAATTTCTAAATGATTTTATGAGTTTAGAGATATTTCAGAGCATAACCTCTTTTAAGAAAGTATTTTGAGAAATTTCCTCAAAATAGAGAAACAGTATGTTTTATACATTTGAGCATTAGTATATATTTATAGTGAGTAGTATTGTAGCACCGATATAAGGATGAGTTCATACAACTAAAAATGCCCGTAAATCATGTCTACCAACATGGGTAAATGATCATACTTTTTAGATGAATCATTATTGCTTAGTGAATCCACTTAGTTGAGAGGTTCTATACTTGACACAGTATGCGATAATTCTGGCAGCGTGGGCGAGACGATGAATCATCACGTAGCACACAATGATGGTTGTCAGTTAGAGAATCACCCAAACAGAGTTAAAGTATATATTCATATATCACTTACTATCTAAAGTTCAGAGATGAGTAATTATTTGTAACATTTTAAATGATTTAACTCTTTTATTTTTGTACATTCAGCTTGAGTATATTTTATCTGTTGTAGTCCCTTCTTTCTGTTATTTTTCTTTAGCTATATTACATACTGGTACATTCAATCTGCTAACGTCATTCAATAAACATCTTTTTATGATGTAGATACAGGTATTCAGGATCATCAACAGTCATTTCGTTGAGATCACTTTGCGCTTCAGATATATTTGGTAAGCCTCCATGAATTCTAGAGGATTTCACAGTTTTTTCTAGTTATTGTTGAGTTGTCATAGGTCTTGTCCCGACATCTTTTCTAGTAATAGAGGCTTTATAGATAGTTAGAGTTGAGGAGTCTCTCAGTATTTTCCTTTTATTTTGAGACATTTTTCAAACTATTATATTTATAATATTGAGTACTTTTAGACATTTTAGTTGAGATTATTTCAGATGAATGCGTTAAACCTTGAATTGAAAGCTTCTTATTTCTTGAGTTAAGTCCTCTGCTAAGCAGTCAATCAGGCCAAGTGTTCACTTGGGGACTAGAAATGGTTCTCGAGTATTGGTCACATCTAAGGTGTAGGCTCGTTGTGTCACCAACAAGTCTCAAACACACAATGAATTTTTATGTATATGATATACTGTGATAGATAATAGAATGTACAAAATACATAACATACTATCAGTAAACAGTGCTATGTACCAAACATAGTGTACATCAAATACAACTTGTCAGTATATATAATATATGTTATAACATAGATTCTTAAAACAAAGGTGAACAAATATTTATATTGAATACTAATAATTTCATAAAATGTATAAGAAATTTTCAAAATAACATGACAATTTGTGAAAATTATTTCAATAGTGCATCTTCTAACTAAACATATACGTAAAATTTAATAAGGAAAAAAATATTTAACTAGAAGCTGAATGTGTTCTAAAAATGAATATTTCACTTCTCTTTGGAAAAGAAGGTACAAGTTCGTTTGTTGTGACCTTCATGTCCATGACGTCCACAATAGTTTTTCCTAATAGTTAGCTTTTCACCTAAATTCTTTTTTCTTACTTTCATTGGTTATCCAGACATCCTTTCGTATCTAAGTGACAAGACAATTTCTTCTAAAATATTGTAATGATTTGGTCGGTCATTTTTGGAAAGTTTTATGAATTTACCATTTTTCCCTTCCTATTTTGACACCGATTCTTCTATGGTTGAGTTTTAAAATGTTGGTTTTGAACTTTGAGTCAAGAGTGTAGAATTTTGTAAGTTTTGACAGTGAAAGTTTATGTGGTTAAGAAAGTGGTTTTTGGTATCTTTTTGAGTTTCGAGTGTCGGAATGGAATTCCATCAATTTCATCTATCCCGAAATGTGAAATCTGATCCGTGAGAGTTTTCGGTTTTAGATTCCAAATATTTTTGAAGATTTGAGGTCCTAAGTTGAGAAATTGTGGAATTTTAGCCTTTACATTGAATTTGGTCAACATTCTAGGTTCGGATGCTCAGATGGAATTTTGAGAGTTTCATTAGATTTCAGGGATGATATTAGGTCTTAGTTAATTTTTTAGATGTCCCGATCTTGTTTCAGCCTTTTTAGCTGTGAGTTAATTTGTTGTGGAATTCACGGATGTCGGGTCAGGAACGTTAAGAAAATCGAAAGGCATATGTGCTTTGTGTGCACGGGGTTCCAAACAAATCCTGAGGGTCTTTTTGATGCTTGGAAAGTAGGCATCATTTTCTAACTCTAGAGGCCTCGCTTTTGCGGAAATCCTGTCCCTTAAGCGACTTTTTCTTAAGCGAATGAGGCTTCACTTTTATGAAGGCCAAACTTTTTTCGGTGTTCAATTAAGCAAAGCCCTGGTCACTTATGCAATATAAGGGAGGATTTTGTCTAGTAAATTTCGGGACTTAAGCCCCATTTCACCATTTTTGAGTTTTGAGAGCTTTGGGATAGCGATTTGGACTAGATTTTTGAGGAAAATCTTTTGGTGTAACGATTCTGAACTCTAATTCTTCAATTAACCATTATTATCTATGGATATATGTGTTCAAATCAAACTTCTGAAATGAGAAATTTGTGGTTATCTTCAAGAACCCAGGAAATCAGTAAAATGGTGATTTTTAGTTCCTTTTTGAAATTATTTTCCCTACTAAGTTCCTAAAGCCTTGAGTAATTTTTTCAAGTATTAAATTTCGAATCCAAACCTTATTTTTGAAATTGGATTTCTGTTGATTGACCCAGTTTTCAAGAGGATTGATGTGGGTGTTGTTGTTTCTTGAAATTTATTGTGAATACTTGGTTGTCCATAGATTGAGTGACTTTGGAAATGATTTTGAAGGGAAAGACTCAACTTTTGAAGTGATTTTTGATTGATTAAAGTCAATTGACTTCCTAAACTTTGTATTCTAGTAGAATTTATGTACTTCCTTCATTGCTTGGGCATTGGGAGTAATGGGGATAAGGTGAAGGGTTTAAATTGTCCACTTAATGCATCTAAATCAACATAAAGGGGTTGAAATGAAAAAGGCTATATGATGGAACATGATTATGTGAATTGCGTTATTGTGACCCTTGTTGATTGAATGATGAAATTCTTGAAAACATGAATGTGGACTTGAATTGTGTGGATTGTTATCTCTTCTGTCTAGTGTGATACTGCTTGTATGCATGTATTATGAACACTGATGAGACACGTGATAATTTATGGTTTTGAGGTCATTACCGGCGAGTGTTATGATGCTGAAGTCTTTGCCGGCAAGTGTTAGGATGTCGAGGTCTTTGTCGCCAAGTGTTATGATGCCGAGATATTTACCAACGAGTGTTGTGATGCCAAAGTCATTTCTGTAAAGTGTTTTATAAAGCCAATGAGAAATGATTTTGACTAGTGATTTGATATAAAGCCGATGGGAAATTATTTCGGCTAGTGATATTGTGCCGATAGAAATGGTCCCATCATGAGATTGATTATTTTGACTTGATGCATTTGATACTTATGCGTGACTTGATTGCTAATTTTTCTTTATGTACTTGTTGTGTGTGACTGGGCTACTTGACTTTGAGGATGACTTAGTTGATTCATTGATTGTTGATTGTGACTTTTCAATTGTGGATATTTGGCCTTGTGAGATGTATGGTGTAGAAATGCCAAGTTGGGATGATTTTTGTGCAGGTTGTAGTTTGAGGAGGTTCGGTTGGAGTGTAAGGGGTATTTGTTTTCTAGCTAGATGCCTTATTTTCTAGGTTGCTTGTTGGGTATCATGTTATTGGTACGCACCCCTTTATTCTACACTTGCATAGGTTTTGAGACCGGACCCGTGTGATCTCTTTCTCCTTCTACTGATTTTGAAGCTTGTCAAGAACTTGAAGAGGTAGTTGCTTGTCACTACGTTAGGCCCTCCTTTTCATTTTATTTATTCTTGTTCTATATGATCAGAAACAAGGATTGATACTTGTATTTATTTCTTAATTTCGCACTTTATGTATTTAGTGGCTTGTACACTTGAGAACCATGTTTTAGGATATTGCTTAGGATGGAAAAGTTTTCCGCCTTGGTCTTGTTCTTGCTTTACTGTTTCCTGCTTTTCTTTCATTTTTGTTAAGTTGAGGCTGACTTGTTTTGGTGGGAAAATAAAAGTTTCATCATGTCTTTTGGGGTCATGAAAAATGATATCAGAGCCCCAAGTTCATAAGTTTCACATGTGTACAAGCCATGTCTATGTAAAGTCTTCAGTATCGATAAGAAGACGTCTATACATATCTTCAAAAGGCTACAAAGATTGTAAGAAAACTTTTTTTATTCATCACTTCTTATCGTGTGTGGTCACCTTCGCTTGTGCTGATTTGACGCGTGTTGTTTTAGTATATCCCAAGGACCAAAGCTTTTGTTTCCAGTGATAGAGGGGAGGCAATCCCCGAGCCTAATGTTTATGCCCCAACTAGGGGTAGAGGTAGGGATTGAGCTAAAGGTCCTGCTCGTGGAGTAGTATCGGTTAGAGTTTATTCATATGGAGAGGCACCAGCTAGAGGTCGAGCTAGACTGGTTTCTGCTATGTAAGGTGGAGGGTTTTGAGAACCACGTACCTCCCGAGTTTGGAGCTCCTTTGTTTTAGGAAACTTTGTTGAGGATGCGGGGTGTGCTAGAGAACCTCTGTCAGGGTAGTGCAACATGTACACCACAAAGTGATCAGACGAGAGTAGGGGTGCAGACCCCAAGTCACCAGTAGACTTATGTATTCATGTCAAGGTGGGTCGGCTACTAGTGGTTCCTTCACCGGTAGTTGGTGCACAGATTGCTCTGAAGGTTATTATGAAATCGACTGATCAGTAGTGTTATGAGAGGTTCCAAAGATGAAACCACCCCAGTTTCAGGGTTGTAAGAATGAGGATGCTCATGAGTTCTTGACTTTGTGACATGTGATACTTGAGGCTGAAGGTATGGTGGATGCTCATGGTATCTTGTTTGTTGAACTTAAGCTTTGTTGTCGTGCAGAGAGAGTACTCGAGAACTTTTGTGAGGTCTAGACTAGTTGGATCTCCTCTGACAGAGTGGGATCTGTTTTCTAGTGCTTCCCAAGACCGCTTCATTCCTTGGAGAATTAGAGAGGAGAGTCGTCTAAGGTTTGAGATCTCGACTCAGGTCAATCTGTCTGTGACCAAGTATGAGGCCCATTGCTATGAACTTTCTAAAGGCAGGGAGAGTTCGCATGTTTATGAGAGGATTGATTTTCTCCTTATCATATGTCTTCAGGGCAGCTAGAGAAGGGGCTTCATTCAAGTCCATTGTGCTAAAGTGCTCAGGGTGGGTTTTAATTCACTTCAAAGATGTTAAGGGAGTATTTAAACGCTCGTATAATTTAGGTCTTAAAGTAAGTTATCCAACCAAGTTCGGGGGAATTTTATGTGTTTTCGCTTAATTTTTTTACAAAGTGAAAAAAATACTACTTGGAACAAAATAAAACCAAACACAGAGAGTATAGGGACCAAGTGAACCAAAGTTGGTTGCCAATTTAGATTAATCGTCATTAATGTAGAAGGTGGAATAACATGTTATTATGCACAATTTTTTTTCTTTTGGTTAAAATAATCTTTAACAACCATTTTTGAACTACACATACATTTTTGTCTCTAAAAGAGAAAACACATAAAAATCCCTGAACTTGGTCGGATAACTTACTTTAGTACTTAAACTACACGGGCATTTAAATACCCCCCCTTAACATCTTTGAAGTGAATTAAATGCAACTCTAAGGGATGACATGGCAAAGAGAGTGAGTTCACTCATCTAATAGTGTGTTAAGGGATTAAAAAAGAAAAAAAATTATAAAATTATACACATGTCATTTTTGTATAGGTTAATATATAATTAATATTTTAAATATTTTTTTCTTAATATATTAACTTTTATTCAACTATATGAATTTTATTATTGGCCCACAAAACTTTTAATTTTTATTCTTTTTATTTTATTGTCTTCCCCAATAACTTCTTCTCCATTGAAGCATCCTGTTTTCCTCCATCTTCATCTTCAACTCTATCAACTACTTCAATTTCATCATCTCTTTAGTAATCAACAAAATCCAACATCAAGATCTTATTATTGACGTCAATTTCATACATATAAAGTTTGTTAATTATCATTGGAGCTAAAAAAAATTGTTGGTTCACCGAATAAGACGAAGAAAGGAAGAGAAACAGGAGGTGTGGTGGAGCTTGTTTGAAAATATGAGGAGGAAAAATATGAAGAGTTAAGAGCTAGAAATGGTGAAGAAGAAGGAAGAAGAAAAAAGTGAAGGGGGTGGGTGGGGGCTGGGTATGAGGGGGGGAATAAAAAGGGGGTGGGTGGGGGTTGGGTATGGGGGAATAAAAATGGATCCATATTTAAAAATTTTATTTTAGAAAATGCATTTGTAATTAATTACTTAATGTAAATTAATTTTAAGAAGCGTTAAGGAAAAAATTTCGAAAATAAATAATAACGTGGTGCTGACATGACTATGTTGTGGCACTTACATGATTATGATGTGACAAGTGAGAGTGATATAATAATATTAGGGTAGTTTTTAATTCACTTCAAAGATGTTAAGTGGGGTATTTAAACGCCCATGTAGTTTAAGTATTGAAGTAAGTTATCCGACCCAGTTCAGGGAGGTTTTTATGTGTTTTCTCAAAATTTAAACCATAATATGTAATTTAATTAGATTGCCTCCAAGTTGGGGTCAAAGTTAACTGTCCCATAACCAAATATTTAAACTTCCATATGCCACAAAAAGAGGAAACAGTTATCAGCCAACCAAAAATCACATAAAGTAAATACATGTAATTAATAAAAGGCACTTAAGAATCTTGGCTTATCCTTGTACAGTTTTCATTAATACTTTGTACATTCCTTCTTATATAAATCTCTGCTTATGATTGCATTTCTTGTTTGGTCAGAAACATGTAATGCCAAAAGAGGCAGGCATTGGAGACATATCACAACTTTCTCCACTTCTCTGTACAAGAAGAAAGGGAGAAACATGTTCACCAACCCTCCAAGCAAAGGATATTCAGCCACTACTAATGTTAGACACTATGGGGCCAAAGGGGATGGGACGAGCGACGATACCAAGGTAAGTTTTAATTTTCATCCGGCATGATCATTGTTGTCAAATGAGCGCTTAAGCAAGGCGCAAAACATGTTGACCACTTCACCTCACTTTGTGGGCACTTTATGGTCCTTATCAAGGCTTTAGGGTATAATTTTCCATGACAATGGTGATTCCAAACAATTAATACTTGCTCTTTAGCCTTTACACTTCAAGCTCAGAGCTTTTTTTGTTTGTGCTTTTCACCTTTGATAACACTGATCATGGCCTTCCACATGTGATCCAGCTCTTCTCCAAACCTAAGTACCTCGCGCATAAGGGTGAGTTCAGTAACCAGACTATATATCCAGGTACACATAATGAAATATAAGCAGAGTCGCAGCAAAGAATAAATAAAAAATTAACAGTGGCATGCAATTAGTATAAACTCTCCCCCATGCGAAAGAGCATCCACAAAAGTCAAACTAGCGATGCATGGACAAAGAGATTCAATAGCTTAATTGTTTTTATTCATTACATCACGCATAAGGTTATAGTAATAACAACTCCAAAAATCTTGAACTAGGTACAACACTCCAAGGGCAAAGTGAACCCCCTTTGGTTGAAACTTATATTGTTTATACATTGCTAAAACTACTCTTTTCCACCGATTTTGCATCTTCATGTGTTTACTTTATATATTTTGAAACCCCTCTGGAGATTATATTCGTTAGGAATAATTTATGACATTTACCACATTTTGCAAGTTACCAATCTATGATTTCTATGAAATTGGCTCTGAAAATGTGGTTACAAGTTATACTTTTACAACAACGAGTAACGTTAAAACTGCTAATAAGCAAGCGTTAGAAGCCGCATGGTACCATCAGAATATGTATTCCTTGTTGGACCCATTTCATTCTCTAGACCATATTGTCAGCACAACATTTTATTTCAGGCAACTCAATTCTTGATTCCTCTCTTCTAAGATTTTTCTGTGCATCGAGGGCTACTAGTAGCCTATTTCTCGAACCTCCTTGAGTTTTATTTGATTTTCATGAAAGGATTATGTATTTGGTTAATGTCGAGAAGTGTTCAGCCACATCTTGATCTGGTCTTGTCAACATCACAAGAGTTTATGGAATATAAAACATGTCTCTATTACCCTTTATATTGGTATCAACTACGATTTAGGATAGAGTAGGTTCGAAGAACTTAAATTAAACTTGTGTTGTAGAGTCCCACAAAACTTTGATGTCTACAGTAATACCTGTTTTAAATCCACTCCCCCTTATATCTTTTGCAGCTAAATGGTACGATCATAGCTCCAGCAAATGCTAAAGCTTAGGGTTCAGGCTTTTTGCAATGGCTTGACTTCACAAAACTAGTCGGAATTACAATTAAAGGGAGCGGCAAGATAGATGGAAATGGTGCAGTTTGGTGGCATGATATCCCATTTGATGATCCTATAGAAGAGGAATCAAAATTAATTATCCCATCAAACAACACAATGCAGACAAGTCTTCCGATTCCTGTAATTTTTGCTCGATCCTAAGCTGTTTCTTCTACATATGTTGTACCCTTTTTAATTCCTTAATTCTGATCACTGTCAAATTTCTGGCAGCTAAACAGTTCGCTTGGTGGAAGAATGCCAGGCATTAAGCCAACAGTAAGGACTACCAACCATAAAAACGTTCAAGCCACATATGTCATGTGAATTTTTTAATGCGATACTGTTGTGATGCAGGCTCTTAGATTTTATGGAAGTTCCAATGTTACAGTCACATGCATTAAAATTCAGAATAGTCCACAATGTCATCTCAAGTTTGACAACTGCATTGGGGTATCGGTATACAATTTCAGCGTGTCATCCCCTGGTGATAGTCCTAATACTGATGGAATCCACTTACAGAACTCCAAAGATGTCCTTATCCGCAGTTCCAATGTTTCATGTGGTAATTAATTTTCGATTTTTGCTTAGCTCAGGAGATCGATGTTCTTATTAGTTGTTCCAATGATGGAAAATACACTCACCATCACACATTTTTGGTTCGAGCAGGAGATGATTATATTTCAATACAAACTGGATGCTTAAATGTTTATATACACAATATAAATTGTGGACCATGACATGGAATAAGCATTGGAGGGCTTGGTAAAGATAACACTAAAGCTTGTGTTTCAAATGTCATTGTGAAAGATATCATTATGCAAACAATGGCGTAAGGATTAAGACATGGCAGGTATGGATACCATTATGTATAATCCCGACATTCCAATAACCATTTTATCGAGTTTTGTGTTGGATAGGTTTTATTAACTAATTCCTGGATTTTGATCGATACTGAGCATTCACACAACCAAGTGTATTGTAAAAAAAATACAATCATTTTGTGTGTGCAGGGTGGATCAAGGTCTGCGCAAGGACTAATGTTCTCAAACATACAAGTTTCTGAAGTCCAAATACCAATTGTAATTTATCAGTTTTATTGTGACAAGAGCGAATGCCAGAATCAGACTTCAGCAGTGGCTTTATCAGAAATTAACTACGAAAAAATAACATGAACTTACCCTGACCTACATCCAACTAAAACCATTACAAGAGCAATACCATATGTATGACCCATACTGTTGGCAGACCTTCGAAGAGTTGTATACTCCTACCATCCCTCCAATTCAATGTCTACAAGTTGGTAAGCCATCAAGCAGCACGACCCAAGCTAATTATGGTCAATGCTAAGCAGCACGAGTAAACACATATATTATTTATTTTAGTGTTCTCATTTGTGAGGCCGGAAAGGTTCTGCTGACCCCTATTACACCATATAGAACATGAGTGTTGATTCTTAATAGGATTAGAACATAGAGTATGTCTTGTTTTATAAGCATTACTTCCCTCCTGTTGAAGATTTCTACAGTATACGGTATGTTAAGACACTTCCCTTCATTCAAAACTATCTTCTGGTGTTTGTTGGAATGACTACTCCACTATACTATATGCTAACAGAGACAAATCCAAAAATTGAAGTTTATGAGTTTCCATCACAACCTCGAAATAATATATTATAATTATTGAGTTCACCATAAAATATTTAGAGATATTTAGTGGATTTCTTAATACATATCACATGAATCTGTAGCTTATAAGCTAAGTCCACCATGATAAACCAGTTACAATCAAAAGCTCAAGGATTTGTGTCTGCAGACATTAATTGTTTCTTCAAATAATCTATCACTTTGGAGACTAGAAATTGGTAAATAAAGGGGTAAGAAATGCAACAGTCAAATCAATTTCGGATTTGTGTGGTTCACGAAGGGAAAAAAGGTTAAATTTCTCTCTTAACTGACAAAATTGAATTAAATATACCCATCAATATATTTCTTGTTCAAATATACCTTCCATTATACATTTCCATAAATTTGTCCTTAATTTTTAAGGAGAGATATTTATCAAGCCTAGAATCAAAAGATGTTGACTCATATGAGTCCACCAAACGTCAAGCGACCAACTCCTTGAATCGAAATAGTTAGACCAATAAAGAACAATCTAGAGAGAAGAAAGTAAAGGAACAAACGATATTTACTGATGTTCCGACATTAGACCACACATTTGACGTTTTTAACTATGAAAAAATTCATGGTCTTAAGTAACAGTTGTGTTAATTTGATAGTTTTTATGTACTTTATAAAGAAAATCAAAGCAAAACAAAGATGTAGTTTGTGGAAATCTTAACCACCCAAAACAAGAACCTAAATTAGCAAAAATAGAACACAACAAAATAAACAACGATTTATCATGGCAAACTTCCTTGCTCAAGGGAAGAAAGCCACCACCTACACCTCGTAGGATTTCACCAAACTTCACCAACTCCAAAGAACTATTTTAGATTACAACTCTATAATTAGAGAGACTAAGAGCCTGTTTGGTATTGTTGTAGGAAGGCCAAAAATATTTTTTTTGAGAAAGAAACATTTTTTATTTGAAAAATCAAGCATTTGAGAAATCCTTAAAACTGCATTTAAATGAAAACAAAAGCAGTTTTTCTGTTTTTGGGAAGAAACTAAAAATTTCTGTTTCTTAAAAAAAGAATAAGCAGGGAATTATTTTTTGAAGACTAAGATATCCCTCTCATATCTACATATTTTCCAATATATCTCTTATTAACTAATTAGCAAATATCATAAGTTTGGTTAAGTTTCATTCAAGAATTTTGTTTTTATTTTCATATAATAATTTTTTTTATTTTATATAATATATTATTAATTTATATTTTATATATCATTTTACGTATTATTTTACAAAATTGGAAATAAAGTTAAGCAGTGCACTAGAGGAAATTAATCCTTGATTAAATTCGTAAGTAATTTAATTTATATATTAGAATATGTACACTTAATATGAGAAATTACATAAGTGTTTAATGAAGGATTTCGAAATATAAATGGAGGAGTGCAATTACAAGTTTCTAATGAAAGGATTTGTAATTTATTATTGTAAGAATAATTTGGACAAGAATTTTGAATTATTTTCGTAACTAATTTTGTGGTTTGTGTTCTGTCATATTTAATTAGTACTCAGAATCTTATTTCTTGATAGAGAAGGAAAGAAGCCTGTTTTATCTACATTTTGGACAAGAAAAGAAGTGTCTATACATAGAGCTCTTTCTAACCTAGAAAGTGACCTAAGATTTCGAGCAATACTTGTCCACCTAATTTTTAGTAATTAATTTGGGATCACTGCAGATTGGAGTCCATTTGAGAGGTATTTGTCAAATTAAATTTGAGTACATTGTATGTTTTATATGAATGTATTTGTTGTCCATTATTCATGTAAATAGTATGTTCCTGGAATGCTTTAAATTATTATTACATTCCAACAGTACATGCTACTATTACTTCCCTTATGAGCAATCGATGCAATTTCCTAGACTTAATTATTAAGTGTTTTATGAAAAGATTTATTATGTGAGAGTTGTTTTGTAGAAACTCGGTATAATAACAGGCAATTTTGAGGCACATACTACTGAATATGAAGGAAGCTAATGATTGGAACATGTCAATGGAACAGGTCCAATGAAGCTGTCTAATGAGCTTACTATAGTAGAGTTAGGGTCACACTTGGACTAGACTACTAAATTCTAAATTATGTACGACTAAGCTAATGTATTGTGTATGGGGATAAAGTCGACTGGGATAAGGTGTTTTAGTTATAGTAATATTACTTATGCAAACAATATATTTTGTACTGTAGTAGGATTCCTAAGATAGCTAGTATAGGACTCTTCTCCTATATGATGAGTATGTAACTCAATAGTTTAATCATCAATATAATCCTTGATTTCTCCTAAATCCTTACGTGAAATTTCTGGTATCATATCTTTAAAGTTTCTGCTCTTTAATGTATGTATTAGATCAAAATCAAAATAACCACGATATCGAATTGCAATGACCTCTTCTACTAACACTATATCGACCTCCTCACTTCACCATCCTTTTGCATCCTGCTCCAATAAACTCAAGCCAACAAACTATCTTATATGGAGGACACAAATATCTCAGTTGATTCAGGTGATGATATTAACCTACCTCATCATTGAGAGCGAACCAACTAAAGGTACTCGTTCCCCTGGACAAATTGCTGAGAAAGTTGTAGCAGTTGAGAAGGGTGCAAAGGGTGCAGAAGACAACAACAATATTGATGACTTGGAGGAGAAAAGTATGTTGCTAAAGAGTTCAATTTCTGACACATTGACAGAAGAAAGCATGCACCTGATTGTAGGCTGCTCAATTGCCAAGGATATGTGGGAATGCTTGGAAGAAACTTACGTTCAAGCAACAAAAGATAAGAAGTTCTTGCTCAAACAATAAAAACAAAGTATTAGGCAAGGAACCAAAAAGATTGATGAATATATTAAGGAATTCAAAGGCATATGTGATGGTCTTGCAACCATTCATAAATCTATGGATGAATTTAGCAAAGTAATTAATCTTGCTAGAGTTATAAGACATTCATAACTTTCATGCTAGGTAAGACACCATATCCCACTCTCAATCAATTTGTTAATACTCTCAGGGGTTTTGATATGAGGGAGGATGACGAAGAAGTGCCACAAGAAAATCATAACATGGCATTCTCTACCCAAAGGGGAAGGGGAAGAGGAATCTACTCTCAAAGAAGAGGAAACAATAACTTTGATTCCATAGGAAGAGGCTTTAAGCAATCTAGACTAGGAACAAGTTCTTATAATAGTAAATATGGACCAGGTCCTCAGAGCAACCCTTCAAGTGGAAGTCTGGAGAGGAACAACTATGATGCGTGTAAAATTTGTGGTAGGAATAACCATACTACTCTTAAGTGTTTCTACATGTGGGACTACTCTCACCAAGCTGCAGATGAGCTACCACAAGTATTGCCTGCTACTAATCTGTAAAACACTACTGATGACACCTTGTATGCGGACTCAGGAGCAAGTAGTCATATGAAAAATAACTCAGGTATTTAACTGATCTTAAACACTATAATCGACCATATAAAATCATTATTGGGAATGGATAAAAGTTAGACATAACAGATGTTGGGAACATATCAACATCCGACCTAAAGTTGAAAGAAGTTCTAGTAGTTCCTAAGATTAATAAAAATCTACTCTCAGTTAGTAAACTTGCAAAGGATAATTGTTGTACTCTTGAGTTTGATGAAACTAAATTTTTTTATAAAGGACAAGAACACAAGGACACTATTAGCCAAGGGATCTAAAAGGAATGAACTCTTTCTTTGGAAGATAACAATCTCTATGCTTTAAGTACTGCACACAATTAGAACACATCATACAACATGTGACATACTAGATTAGAACACCCTAGTTTGAAGCCTTTAAAAGTTTTGAGTAGTAATAGTTGCATCAATGTTAGTAGTTGGAATAAAATGCCTACTATTTGTTCTAGTTGCCAATTGGATAAAAGTTGTAAACCTCCATTAGGTTTGAGAATTAAAACTGAGAAGAACCTTTATTGAAAATCCATTATGACTCATGGGGACCTGCTCCTGTTGAATCTTCTCAACATACCAAATATTATGTTGTTTTTGTAGATGATCACACAAGATATACATGGATTTATCCACTGAAAAAGAAATCTAATTTTTTTGAGGTTTTTGTAAAATTCAAAAAAATGGTGCAAAAACAATTCTCTAAAGAAATTAAGATATTTTAGTGTGATGGATGTGGTGAGTTTATCAAAGCAGACTTCATTAAGCATTTGGAAGATTGTGGCATTGTGAGACATATTTCATGCCCTAACGTACCCGAATAAAATGGAGTTTCAGAAAGAAAACATAGGCATATTGTGGAGATTGCCTTAACTCTACTACTTCATGCTAACATACTTTTATTTCTATGGGTTGAAGCTTTCCTCACTTCAGTGTTCCTCATTAAAAGACTGCCCTCTTATGTCCTAAAGATAGTAACTCCATTTGTTAAGTTGTATGGAGATCAATCTGATTACAATAGCCTAAAAGTGTTTGGCTATAGATGTTATGCACATATCAAGGGTAGCAACAAGTTCACTCCAAAGACTTACCCTTGTGTGTTCATAGGGTACAACAACTTACACAAAGGATATAGATTTTATCATCCCTCTACTAGGAGAGTGTACATATCCAGACATTTGTTGTGTTTGATGAAACACATTACCTTATATGTGTCTCAAAGTCAATCTTAGACTAACATTAATGTCTCACCTCATCTTGCTACTTTTGTTGAACTTTTCTCTAAACAGCAAGCACATGATAATCATAATTCAGAGGAAGTACATGATACTATTACGCAAGTTCTTGGTGAAAATTATACTATAACCACCCTTATACTCCTTGATGATGAGACTACTATTGACCCATTATGTGTTGTATCAAATGATGATCATGAGGAACAGGTTGAAAGTGATGATCCATACAGTAGTATTGAGACTCCAACTACAGATTCCGGACTATATATCCAGATACACATAAAGAAATATAAGCAGACTCGCAGCAAAGAATAAATCAAAAATTAATAGTGGCATGCAATTAGTATCAACTCTCCCACATGAATCAGAGCATCCACAAAATTCAAACTAGCGATGCATGGACAAAGAGATTCAATAACTTAATTGTTTTTATTCATTACATCATGCATAAGGTTATAGTAATAACAACTCCAAAAAACTTGAACTAGATACAACACTTCAAGGGCAAAGTGAACCCCCTTTGGTTCAAACTTATATTGTTTATACACTGTTAAAACTGCTCTTTTCCACCCCATTTTGCATCTTTAGGTGTTTACTTTATATATTTTGAAACCCCTCCGGAGATTATATTCGTCATGAATAATTATTAAGATTTACCACATTTTGCAAGTTACCAATCTATGATTTCTATGAAATTAGCTCTGAAAATGTTGTTACAAGTTATACTTTAACAACAATAAGTAACGTTAAAACTGCTAATAAGAAGGCGTTTGAAGCCGCATGGTCCAATCAAAATATGTATTCCTTGTTGGACCCATTTCATTATCTGGTCCATACTCTCAGCACAACATTCTCTTTCAGGTAACTCAATTGTCAAATAGCTATTCCAATTCTCTTCTTATTCAATATGTAATTTCAGAAATCCCAATCCTTGATAAATAACATGTAGTTTGGTGGCATGATACACCATTTGATGATCAAAATAATTATCTCATCAAATAACACTATGCAGACAAATCGTCCGATTTCTGTAATTTTTGCTCGATCCTCTTCAGTATCTAAATATGTTGCTTCCTTTTCTATTCCTCAATCTAATCACTGTAAAAAATTTCTACCAGCTAAACATTTCCCTTGGTCAAAAACTGCCAGGCACTAAGCCAACAATAAGGACTACCAACCACAAAAACATTCAAGCCACATATGTTGTGTGAATTTTTTAACGCTATACTGTTGTACGTGATTAGAACATGAGTGCTGATTGTTAATAGGATTAGATGATAGATTATGTCTTGCTTTCTATAGTATAAGGTATGTTAAGATACTGCCCTTTGTGCAAAACTGTCTTCTGGTGTGTGTTGGAATGATTACTCCACTATACTATATGCCAACAGAGGTAGATTCAAAAGTTGAAGTTTATGAGTAGTTTCTACCACAACCTTGAAATAATATATAATAATTATTGAGTTCAAAATAAAATATTTAGTTGGTTTCTTAATACATATGTAGGGTCTAGGCAAAACCTAGTGGGTTCACATAAATCTGTAACTTATAAGCTAAGTCCACCATGATAAATCAATTGCAATCAAAAGCACAAGGACTTGTGTCTCCAGGCATTAATTGTTTCTGCAAATGATCATCACTTTGGAGACTATAAATTGGTAAATAAAGGGGTAAGAAATGCAACAATCCAATCAATTTGGGATATGTGTGGTTCACGAAGTTACGGAAAAAGGGTTAAATATCTCTCTTAATTGACAAAATTGATTTAAATATACCCATCATTATAGTTTTTGTTCAAATATACATTCAATTATACTTTGCCATAAATTTGTCCATAATTTATAAGGAGGGACATTTATCAAGCCCAGAATCAAAGGATGTTGACTCCTATATGAGTCCACCAAACATCAAGGGACCAAGTCCTTGAATCAAAATTGTTAGATCAATAACGAACAATCTAGAGAGGAAAGAGTAAAGGAACAAACGATATTTACTGATGCGCCGGCATTAGACGACACATTTGACGTTTTTAACTATGAATAAATGTAAGTTCTTAAGCAACAATTGTGTTAATTTGATAGTTTTTATGTATTTTGTACAGCAATCGAAGCAAGTCAAAGACGTTGTTTGTGGAAACCTTAACCACCCAAAACAAGAACCTAAATTAGCAAGTAGAACACAACAAAATAAACAACGATTTATCGTGGAAACCCTCCTTGCTCAAGGGAAGAAAACCATCACCTACAACTCGTAGGATTTCACCAAACTTCAAAGAACTACTTTAGATTACAACTCTATAATCAAAGGGACTAAGACCCTATTTGATATTGTTGTAGGGAGGCCAAAAATATTTTTTTTGAGAAATTTTTTTTTTTATTTTTTAAATCAAGCGTTTGAGAAATCCTTAACTACTTTTAAATGAAAACAAAAACAGTTTTTCTAATGTTGGAAAGAAACTAAAATTTTTTGCTTCTTAAAAAAAGAATAAGCAGAGAATTATTTTTTGAAGACTAAAATATCCCTCCCATATCTACATATTTTCAATATATCTCTTATTAATTATTTAGAAAATCTCATAAGTTTGGTTACGTTTCATTCAAGAATTTTGTTTTTATTTTCATATGATAATTTCTTATTTTCTTTTATGTAATATATTATTGATTTATATTTTATGTATCATTTTACATATTATTTTACAGAATTACAAATAAAGTTAAGTAGTGCATTAGAGGAAATTAATCCTTGATTAAATTCGTAAGTAATTTAATTTATATATTAGAATTTATACACTTAATATGAGAAATTACATAAGTGTTAAATGAAGGATTTCAAAATAAGAGGAGTGCAATTACAAGTTTCTAATGAATTGATTTGTAATTTATTAATGTAAGAAGAGAAAAGACATAAAGTGAACACCTGAAGTTGTCCCGCATTTTCAAAAACACACCTAAACTATGCGGGCATCCTATTACCCCCCTAAACTATTCCGAACATATATTATTACATCATTTTTCGATCAATTCTAGATTTTGAATGGCAAGTGT
Source organism: Solanum acaule (assembly GCA_036250505.1). NCBI lineage: Eukaryota > Viridiplantae > Streptophyta > Magnoliopsida > Solanales > Solanaceae > Solanum > Solanum acaule. The sequence goes on along the minus strand of JAJOOR010021173.1, from coordinate 2,116 downwards.
AATCACACACCAATCATTGAGTGACATGTGTTAATTTAATTTGAAATATAATTTTTTTTCATTTTTAAGTTTTGCTTTATTTCTCTCTCTTACTTTTTGACTTATTTTAATTTTATTACTCTAATTTTAAATTCATTTTAAATTTTACTTCATTTTCCACCCCTACTTTCAAGTTATCCCTCCCTCAATTTTATTTATTTCTTTCTTCTTCTACACCTCCCACCCTCACCTCACCCCACCCCGCGTCAAGTTGAACCCCCCCATTTTCTTTCCTTTTTTTTTCTTCTTCTTCTTCCTCTTCGGTCAAATTCCTTTCTTTCTAGTCTTTGTTGAGTTATTGATAACAAAACTAATTATTCTTCTAAGAAGAATCAAAATTTTGAAGGTGTCATCAATTACTTTATCTCATTTTCATATAACTTCAAAACTAGAAATGATAATTTTGAAAGAATTAGAATTCTCCGAAAATTGAAAAGGTTTGATTGAAATTTAGATAAAAAAATAAACAATACCTACTAATCATCTTGTAATCTAATGAGTTTATCAAATTGTTAGAAATGTAATAAAATATTTAGATATAATTTTAAAATTGAAGAGAGTCAAACTAATTGTAGTAAAAAAGGGAGGTGGAGTTGTGGTAAAAAGTGACATTGAAAGTGAGAAACTTCAATGAAGATGACAATGAATTTTTAAAGAAGGAAGAAAGAAAAAGAAAAAAATAATAAGGAGAAAAAGTTAAAATAATAATAAAAACAGGAAAATATATTTTATAGCAAAATACTTGTAAAAATAAAATTATATTCGTTTTTTAGTTTGTTCACGCTCTTTAAGAGAGTTCATACACTCTCCAGTTCAGGTGGACAAAAAATGATGTAATAATATCAGTCCAGGATTGTTTAGGGGTCTAATAGGATGCTTGCATAGATTAGGTGTCTTTTTGAAATTCGGGACAACTTGAGGTATCACTTTATGTCTTTTCTCTTATAAGAATAATTCATACAAGAATTTTGAATTATTTTCATAACTAATTTTGTGGTTTGTGTTATGTCATATTTAACTAGTACTTTGAATCTTATTTCTTGATAGAGAAGAAAAGAAGCCTATTTTATCTACATTTTGGATAAGAAAAGAAGTGTCTATACATAGAGATCTTTCTAACCTAGAAAGTGACATAAGTTTTTGAGCAATACTGGTCCACTTAAGTTTTAGTAATTAATTTGGGATCACTGCAGAATCGGAGTCTGTTTGATGGGTGTTTCTCAAATTAAATTTGAGTACATTGTATGTTTTATGTCAATGTATTTTTTGTCCATTATTCATGTAAACAGTATGTTCCTGGAATGTTTTCAATGATTATTACATTCCAACAGTATATTCTGCTATTACTTCCCTTATGAGCAATCAATGCAATTTCCTAGACTTAATTAACAAGTGTTTTATGAAAAGATTTATTCTGTGAGAGTTGTTTAGTAGAAACTATGTATAATAACATGCAATTTTGAGGCACATACCGTTGAAGATGAAGGAAGCTGATGATTGGAACAGGTCCAATGAAGCTATCTAATGAGTTTACTATCGTAGAGTTAGAGTCACACAAGGACTAGACTACTAAATCCTAAATTATGTACGACTAAGCTGATGTATAATGCATAGGGATAAATTCGGTTAGGATAAGGTATTTTAGATATAGTAACACTACTCATGCAAACAATATATTGTGTGCTGTAATATGACTCATCATCAATACAATCCTTGATTTCTCCTAAATCCTAACGTGAGATTTCTGCATGGTATCAAATCATTAAAGTTTCTACTCTTTAATGTATTTGATCAAAATTAGAATAGCCACAATATCTAATTGCAATGACCTCTTCTACTAACACTATATCGATGTAACGACTCGGAAAATGATAGAGTGAAACTAGAGCCTCACATGTGAGTTTGGAGTCGAGAACTTAATGAAATGATTGTATTTGAATTTGACCCAAAAGTTCTTAAAAATGTGCTTCGGAAGTTAACGGAAACTTGTTTAGCTGTATATTAAAAGATCCGTTTTGTTTTTCGAAAATCCGACTTCATATTCTTGTTTAGGGGGTCAAATTGAGTGGGAAATGGG
>JAJOOR010021172.1:0-31973 GCA_036250505.1 Solanum acaule | reverse complement strand
CCTTGTGTGCTAAGAGATATTCCCCTTTAAAGTTGACCCTCCAGATCGCATTTTTTGCGATTTTCGAATTTTGATACGGTTGCTCTAAAATTCGGGTTAGACCCATTTCCCACTCAATTTGACCCCCTGAATAAGAATATGAAGTGGAATTTCCGAAATCATGCACGGATTTTTAGATATATGGAAATTACAATTTTAGGTGTTTCCGAAGCACATTTTCGGGCATTTTTGGGGTCGTTTCAGATGGCCTAAGGAGTATGTTGACATGAGGTTCAGCCCGAGAGGGTGAGCCCTAGTCCCATATCCTAACACTCAGCTCGAGAGAGTGAGTGGGGTAAGGCGTAGGCTGGTCTTCATGCAGCGAGTAGATGTCCGGGAGGAACCCATTCGAAATGGGGTAAGTTGCTCGAGAGAGAACATATTTCTATTTAAAGCTTAGCCTAGTCACTATTATTCTATAGATTTTCTATCGAAAGCTTGTACCTAATAATCTAGATTAATTTGTATTGCGGTCACACCTTAAGAATCTCCCATCATAATAGATTTCTCTGCTATTTCTACTGTTTTTACTATACTTGTGACAAAAACCCCAAATTGTTAATTGACACTTTTGTGTCCCTACTTTAATTTACAATGTTTTTAATCACTAATATCTTTAGCTACTACTAGTTAGAACTAATTTTTATTTTTCTATTAATTCTCAAAATTGCTCCCTTGGGACTCGACCCCAACCCTTGGTTGGATTATTATACTATTGTACGATCGTAGACACTTGCATTGGAAGTTGTGTCGTTGATTACGTAAAACATCAGGGGTCTTCAGGATGTAACTAATACACTAGAATCTATGAGTTCTTTAGAATGAATCCCCAGAGGTCACTAGGTCAAAGGTCATTAAGGATTTAAAGATATTCGTTGAAGAGCTTTAGAAAGTGTTAAAGGTCAAACGCATTGCTGATACAGAGTGTGTGGAGCTAGCCTCATATCATCTCAAAGGTGTTGCTAGGATATGGTTTGATTAGTGGAAGAATAATATGGCAGAGGGGCACCACATTTAAGTTGGGCTATGTTTGACAATGCGTTCTTGGGGTGCTTATTTCCCAGAGAGCTAAGGGAAGTTAAAGTGAGAGATTTCCTGCATCTAAAATAGGAAGCGATGAGTATCCAGGAGTATAGTCTCAAGTTTACTCAGATATCCTGCTATGCACCAGAGATGGTGGTAGATATGAGGAGAAGGATGAGTTTGTTCGTTTCTGGGCTATCCTGCCTATCCAACAAGGAAGGTAAGGTAGCTATGTTGATAGAGTAAATGGACATAGCTAGACTCATGACTCATGTGCAGTAGGTTGAGAAGGATAAGTTAAAGGATAGAGAAGAGTTTCGCAACAAGAGGGCCAAGACAACTAGTAATGAGACTGCGAGCAAATGACCGAGAATAGGCATCAGTAATCTTTTCACCAGAGGTCATCTAGACCTGCTCCATCTTCAGCTAGTGCACCTGCCCCAAGAAACATGAATGATCACAGGAATCATAGTTTTGAGAATTTTAGAGCTCAGGGTACTCACTCTCAGGGTAGTACGAAACAGGGGTTTCAGAGCCCATATTTTGATAAGTGTGGTAGGACCCATCCAGGGGAATGTCGTGATGGCTCCAATGGTTGTTTCAATTGTGTTCAGCCAGGTTATTTTATGAGAGAATACCCTAAGAAAAGGTAGGGTAATGGGGGCAATACAGCCCAATCTTCTTCAGTAACTCCAGCAAATAGAAATATTAGAGAGGAGATACTTTAGGAACAGGTGGAGGTACAAACCGTCTGTATGCGATACCTAGTCGCCAGGATTAGGAGACACCAAATGTTGTCTCTGGTATGATTAAATTCATTACTTTTAATATTTATGCCTTACTTGATCCCAGTGCGATTTTGTCTTTTGTTACTCCTTATGTAGCCATGAGGTTCTGTATTTCCTCAGAACGACTTCTTGAGCCCTTCAGTGTTTCCACACGTGTTGGTGAGTCTATTCTAGCAGAAAGAGTCTATCATAATTGTACAATCTCTATCTATCATAAGGACACCATAGCTGACGTAGTTGAGCTAGACATGGTAGACTTTGATGTTATTCTAGGTATAGACTGACCGCACGCTTGTTATGCCTCATTTAATTATTGAACTCGAGTAGTCAAGTTTCGATTTCCTAAATGAGCTAGTTTTAGAGTGGAGGAGTAGTTCAACAGTGCTTACAGGTCATTTTATATCATACCTTAAGGCCAGAAAGTTGGTTTCTAAGGGGAGCATCTATTACTTAGTCTGAGTTAATGACTCTAGCATTGAGATAACACCTATTCAGTCAGTTCCAATTGTGAGTGAGTTTTGGAGGTCTTTCCAGATGATCTTCCTGGAGTCAATCTTTAGAGAGAAATAGACTGTGGAATAGATATGTTTCCTGATACTCAACCCATTTCTATTCCACCATATAGAATTGCTCCAACTGAGTTTAAAGAGTTAAAAGAGTAATTAAGAGATCTTCTCAATAAGGGTTTCATCCGAACAAGTGTCTCACCTTAGGGGGCTCTAGTGTTATTCGTGAGAAAGAAATATGTTTCCCGTAGGATGTGTATTCATTACAACTAGTTGAACAAGGTCACCATAAAGAGTACCCCCTTCCAAGATTTAATGATCTTTTCGACCAACTTTAGGGTACCACTTCTTTCTCTAAGATATACCTCAGATCTGGCTATCAGCACTTGAAAATGAGAGAAAGTGACATCCCGAAGACAACATTTAGGACCCGTTATGGTCATTATGAGTTTCTTGTTATGTCCTTCGGGTTGTCTAACGCTCTTGCATCATTCATGGATCTTATGAACATAGTATTTAAGCACTATCTCAACATGTTTGTTATCACATTTATTGATGACATATTTATTTGTCCGAGGAATGAGGTGGGCCATGCTAGTAATCTCAGAATAGTCCTTAAAACTTTCCAAGATCGAGAGTAATATACCAAGTTTTCTAAGTGTGAGTTCTAGCTTGAGTCCATGCCATTCTTAGGCCATGTAGTATCGGTGATGGAATTCGAGTTGACACTCAAAAGATTGAAGTAGTGAAGAATTGGCCAAGACCCACCTCCCTTACTGATATAAGGAGTTTCTTAGGATTGGTTGGTTACTTTAGAAAGTTCGTCGAGGGGTTTTCATCTATTTTGTCTCTAGTGACTAAGTTGACTAAGAAAACAACTAAGTTTCAATGGTTTGATGCCATTGATAAATGCTTTCAGGAATTGAAAAGTCATTTACCTACTTCTGCAGTGTTGACCGTACTAGAGGGTACAAAGGGTTTTGTTTTTTATTGAGATGTATCCAGAGTTGGACTTAGTTGTGTATCGATACAAAATGGTAAGGTTATAGCCTATGCCTTCAGACAACTTAAGATTCACAAGATAAACTACCCGACTCATGATCTCAAGTTGGCAGCAATAGTTTTTTCTCTCAATATATGGTGTCACTATCTCTATGGCATTCACGTGGATATGTTCATTGACCACAAGACTCTCCAGTATGTTTTCAGTCGAAAGGAGATAAATCTTCGGCAAAGGATATGGCTAAAACTACTCAAAGATTATGATATGAGTATTCTATACCATTGAGGTAAGGCTAATATTGTTGTTGGTGCCTTTAGCAGGTTGTCCATTGGGAGTTCTGCTCATGTCAAGAAAGGTAAGAAAGAATTGGATAAAGAAATTCACAAACTTGCACGTCTGGGAGTCTACTTTTTAGATTTCAGTAAAGGCAGAGTGGTCATGATGAATGGGGCCGAATCCTCATTATCATTAGAAGTGAAGGAGAAATAGGACAAGGATCCTATTTTACTTGAGTTGAAGGCAAATGTGCATAAGTAGGAAGTGATAGTCTTTGCACAAGGGGGAGATGTTGTATTGAGGTATCAAAGTAAGTTGTGTTCCAAATATGGATGAACTCCTAGAGAGAATCATGGAAGAAACCCATATTTCTCGATATTTGATTCAACCAGGTGCCACTAAGATGTACCATGACTTGATAGAAGTCTATTAGTAGAGTGGCATGAAGAGGTGCATTGACGAGTTCGTTGCTAAGTGCCCGAAATTCTAGCAAGTCAAGACTGAGAATGCCGTATAGTGTAGCTCAGAATATACCCCTTCCAGAATGGAAGTGGGAGATGATTAATATGTATTTCATTACTGGTTTACTGCGATCTCGAAAAAAACATAATTCCATATGGGTGATTGTGGATTAGATGACCAAATCAACCCACTTCTTACCAATAAAGACTACCAATACAACAGAAGAGTATGCAAATCTGTAAATTTTTGAGATAGTTCAACTGCATGGAGTTCCCTTGTCCATCATTTTAGATAAAGGCGCTCAATTTACTGCACAATTTAGGAAGTCATTTTAGAAAGGTATGAGTTCGAAGGTGAACCTCATGACTGCATTTCATCCTCAAACTGATGGTCACGCAGAGTGCAAAATACAAACCTTAGAGGACATATTGAGAGCTTATGTTTTGGATTTCAAAGGTAATTGGGATGACCACTTGTCTTTGATTGAGTTTTTATACAATAATAGTTACCATTCCAACATTTACATGGCTCCGTATGAGGCTTTATATGGGTGAATGTGTAGATCTCCCATTGGCTGGTTTGAGGTTGGAAAAGCTTTGTTGATAGGACCATATTTGGTTCATCAAGCCATGGAAAAGGTGAAGACAATTCAGGAGAGGTTGATTAGAACGTAGAGTCGTCAGAAATCCTATACCGATGTTAGAAGAAGAGATTTGGAGTTTGAGGTTGATGATTGGGTTTATCTGAAAGTTTAACCCATGAAGGATATTATGAGGTTTAGTAAGAAAGGGGAGCTTAGTCCCTGATACATTGATCCTTACCGGATATCCAAGGGGATTGGTAATGTAGCGTACGAGTTGGAGCTACCACCAGAGTTAGCAACAATTCAACAAGTGTTTCATATTTTTATGTTAAACAAGTGTTTGGGTGATCCTGCACTTATTGTGCCTACTCAGAGTATTGAGTAAAGGATGGTCAAAGTCTTGTGGAGGAACCAATTTATTAAGGAAGCTACTTGGGAAGCCAAAGAGGATAAGAATAAGAGATACCCTCACCTATTTTCATCTAAAACAATTCCAGACTAAGGTACTAATCTTTGTAAAGTACTCTTTAAGTTGATATATTGAGTTTGTGCTATTTGCATGTTTTGTGCTTTGTGTTGGGTTGTTAGACACTTTACCACCCCTTTTATTCTTAGTTTGCTCTCATTCAAGAATGAATGTTCCCAAGTGGGAGATATATTGTGAAAAGGATTAAAGAGGGGTAACAGACAACTCCACAAACTCAAAATGGACCATGGACCCTTCACGGCACCGTAAATGGTTTGTTTAGGAGTCCACAGACCGTTTAGGGCATGGTGGACAAACTTCCATGGCTGCCAATGTGAAAGTCACCTAGACGAGACCCTACACAGCCCATGGTGACTTGTATGGTCCATTTAGGGGTCCGTGCAATCCAACCATCAATTTTCAAGTTTAGGGTTGACTTCAAACGATCATATCTCTCAGAGAATAATGAATTAGGTGGCCAAAAACAAATCAAATTAAAGGCATTTGAGTCCTCTTTCCAACGCCACTAAGTTTGCCTTATTTCGAGTTTGGAGTAAAAATTTATGCCTGTTTAAGAGAAGCCATGTCAGGCAGGTGAATCTTGACGATCGACTAGACGGCCCGTGAAGTGCTTAACAGACTATGAAGCCTTAAACCACGATTTGGTCTTTCGCCTTAAACCACGATATTTTACACCTAATTAAGGGCTTAGAAAGTGTTAATCAATTCCTTTATGTTTATTAACACTTCAAGTCATTAGAGCAAGGTTCTAGGAGGAGAAAAGCTAGGGTTCAAGCGTTCTTCGAGTTTTGCTGATTTCGCCAAAGAAATTTGTTCTTCCAAGTATGTGAGGTTGTCAAGGTGTTGAACTACTTCGTCCTCATGCCTCACATCTACTTTCAACTCAGTAAAAGAGTAATCTAGGGTTCTATCCTTAGATTTTAGTATTCTTGAGAAGAGGTGATATTGAGTTTTGAATTCTTTGGTTGTTGATTATTGAATTCCTATTTCTAATAATTGAATTGTCATACATTGTTTATTGTGATAATTTGAGTTGATTGTCCATGACTATTTTTCAGCATGAACACTATTTTTGAGTATTTAGTGAATTCTTATTAAAAATCTTTCATACAAAACATTATTGTTTAAATTGAGTTTTGAGGATATAAAGAGTAGTTTGACAAAGAGTACAAGAGAACTAAGTATTTCCCAAATGTTTCATTTTTACATGAAGAAGAAGAGTAGACCTTTTTTTGAGAAATGTTAAAGGAGTTTTTTGAAAGATTAAGTATAGAGTTGTTATCCCTTAAAAAGGCCAACTTTGAGTAATTATCTCAACCCAAAATGTATTTTTACATTGATCAAAGAGAAACCTTGTTTTCTAAATGAGCAATGAGTTTAACTGTTATTTCAGAGAAGTTACCTTTTTTAAGAGGATAGTTTGAGCAATTACCTCAAACCAGAGAAAGAGAATGTTTTTATACATTTTAGCAAAAGTATATATTATAAGGAGTAGTATTGAGCACTGACATAGGGGGGAGTTCAGATAAATCACATCCCCCATAAACCATGTATTGGCAACATGGGTACAGGATCATACTTTTTAGATGAATCTTTAGTGCCTTCAGGTAGAGCTTAGTGGATCCACTTAGTTGATAGGTTCTATATCCCTGTCACGCTCCGAGCCTATACTCTGGACGCGACTGACACTCCACAACCACTATTGTTCCCAAGCAAACCCTTGGCCTGACTCAATACTCATCAGAAGACTCTCTCAACGTCACAAGAACTCAAAAGTAAATGGTTTTCTAAAAACAGTTTCAAAATAAATAGCTCAAAATATTTTTAAAAAATTCAACTGGCCAAAAGAGGCAAATCAAGTCTAGAACATTAGCAATTGAAAATGAAACAGACTTCTCAAAACTCTATGGTCTATGAAGCCTCAAACAATACTATGATTGATGTTGGGACAAGACCCCCAATCATCCAAAAAAATTGAAAATGAAAGCTAATTGTGGAGCCCTCCGAAAATCAAGGAGGCTCACCAATCAAACTCTAGGTTGCAAGTGGTATCAACGGAGCATCTGTTAATGACCCTGATTACCTGTATATGTTTCATGAAAGATACAGGCCAAATGGAGTCAGTACATGGAATGTATGACCATGCAAGGGGAACTCTAAAGCACAGACATAAGCTTGATCCGATAGAAAATAAGAAAATACTTACCTCATCTCAACTCAACTCAACTCAAAGATACTCAAGGATACTCAAAATCAGAAATACTCAACTAAGTTCAAGAATAATTAACTTATTATAAAGCAACAATAAAAGATGCAGTATAAAGAAAGCTTTTTAGAATAGTACATAACAACTCAAAGTATTTAAAATACAAATATAAATCTTTACTCTCTTTGGGAGTTTCTCAAACCTACAACCATCACTATGAGCTACGTGATGATACATCGTCTCACCCACGCTCCCAGAACTGTCCAATACCTTGCCGAAGTATAAAACATCCTCAACTAAGTGGATCCACTAAGCTATGCTTAAAAATAAAAAAGGAATCGTTTAAAAAGTATGACCTTTTCTACCCACGTTGGATACATGGTTTCTGAGGACTTTGAGTTGTTTGAACTCATCCTCATATCGGGGCTCAATACTACTCCCAATAATATAGCTCAGCTCATATGTTTAAAAATATTTCCTCATCCTTAAACCTTGAGATTATTACTCAAAAGGTTCTCTTAAAAGAGATTATACATAGAAACTCCTCATGAACTCATTTGGAAATCGATGTTTCCTCTCTTTTAAATGTTTAAACATCTAATCTTGGAAATACTTAATTCCCATATATTCATTTTGAAAAATGAAACTCAACTCTCGTCATCCTCATACTCAAGTACTCAAGTCTTAAAAAAAGTTTTAAAAGTTTGTAATAGACTTCTCAAAAACGACTCAAAGGACTCCCTCGAACTTTACTCATAACTCTTTCTTGAATTTGAAATGGAAATTCAAGAATTATGAATAGGATATAGGGTCTCTCAATGATTATATAGGTTTAGATAGTTGATAATAAGAAACGAGCGAAGACACAGACATGGGAGCATAAGCGCGATGCAAAGAAGAATTAAATTATTTGGTCGTGAAATAATTTTTGAAACAGTGGAGTCTGTATCATCTCCACGACGTGGAGAGGGAGGTAATTTCTGGGGTTTGGATTTTCAAGCATCTCCGCGACGCGAACCTGGGTGTGTATTTTTGCCCGATCTTTTCTTTCTTTCCCAAACTCGATTCAACTCATACTCATTGCAGAATCTAAGGTCAAAATCATGAATTCCTGTGATCCAGAACAATCTCAGTGAAATCCACACAAGGAAATATCAATTTACTCAACGCATTTGTAAACCCTCGCCTCAAGAACTCAAAACAACACTCCAATTACCAATTTAATTCAAAAACCTTTCAAGAACTTAACAAATAAACATCAAGAATGAATTCATGGGTAAAAGATTACATGATTGGCGTGAGGGCGAATAAACCCAACACTATGAAGCTTACATACCTCAAAGGAATCAAATCCTTGACGAAAATCCTCAAACTCGATGAACGCTTGAAGCTTCCTTCCTTTTTCTCCCTTTGAACTTAGACCTAGGTTCTTGAACATATTTAGAATTTAGCGTAACCTGATTCTGATCATATTTGACCACTAATTAGGTGAAAAACACGCTTAAGACAAATAAGATAGGGAAATGACTAAATTACCCCTCCTTAAAATGAATGAACTGACTTAACTGGACAGGCTGAACTCAAATTGGCATATCTCCCTAAACTCAGAAATTAGTAAGCTCGGTGGCATTGGAAAGAGTTCTTAGAGACCTTTTATTTGATACCTAATAGGCCACGTAACTCATCTTGTGCTGAAGGTTATGGTCATTTGAAGTTGACCCAAAACGTACAATATTAGGCTAACTCGCAAAAAAAATTATTTAGCTCTTTCCAAATTGGTTCTTGCTAAAATTAGTTCTTTCTAGTTCTGAGGTGTTTCAATATCTCCCCATTGGGAACATTCTTCCTCAAATGAGATCGCTCTAAATAGAACTAAGAGTGGCAACATCTAACACCCAGCTCAAAAACCCAACATACAATTTAACACACTTACCACATTAATAAAAGAGTACCAAGAAAAGAATTAGTACCATGATTTGGAATTTCTCCGGACTCAAAGAGATGCGCGTATCTCTTCTTTATATCCTCCTCAGTCTTCCAAGTTGCCTCCTCAACAAACTGATTCCTCCATAAGACTTTGACTGATGCTACCTCCTTGGTCCTCAACTTGCAAAACTGATGATCCAAAAGCTGAATGGGAATCTCTTCATAAGATAGGTTATCCTTAATACCAATATTCTCTGTCAGTATAATAAATGAAGGATCGCCCATACACTTCTTCTACATTGAAATGTGGAATACCGAATGGACTGCTGCTAACTTTGGTGGTAGGTCCAACTCATAAGCTACATTGTCGATTCTCTTGGATATCCTATAAGGACCAATATACCGGGGACTGAGCTTCCCCTTCTTACTAAATCTCATAACACCCTTCATGGGTGAAACTTCCAAGTAAACCCAATCATCTACCTCAAACTCCAAGTCTCTTCTCCTAACATCTGTATAGGATTTTTGACGACTCTGCGCTGTTTTCATCCTTTCTTGAATAGTGTTCACCTTCTTCATAGCTTGATGAACCAAGTCTGCTCCTATCAACCCAGCTTCACCAACTTCAAACCAACCAATAGGTGATCTGCATCTTCTCCCATAAAGAATCTCATAAGAAGCCATCTCGATACTAGAGTAAGTTATTATTGTAAACAAACTCTATAAGAGGTTAGTGATCATCCCAATTACCCTTGAAATAGATTACACAAGCCCTCAACATATCCTCTAAAGTCTGAATCATAAGCTCTGCTTGACCATCAGTCTGAGGATGGAAAGCAGTACTCAAATTTACCTTCGAACCCAAACCATTCTGAAAAGATTTCCAAAATTGTGCCGTGAATTTCACACCTATATTTGAAATTGATAGACACTGGAACTCCATGAAGTCTGACTATCTCTTAAATATACAATCTGGCATAATCCTCTACTACATAGGTAGTCTTTATCGGCAAGAAATGGGCTAATTTAGTCATCCAATCTACAATCACCCAAATAGAATCATTTTGCCTAAGAGACCGCGGCAAACTAGTGATAAAGTTATTATTGATAATCTCCCACTCCTATTCCGAAATCTCTATATTCTAAGCCATACCACCGAGCCTTTGGTATTCTACCTTGACTTGTTGGCAATTCGGGCACTTAGCAACGAACTCTGCAATACACCTCTTCATATTACTACACCAATAAACTTCTCTCAAGTCGCGATACATCTTTGTGGAACCAGGATGGATAGAGTATCTGGAGCAATGAGCTTCCTCCATGATCCTCTCTTGGAGTTCGTCCACCCTAGATACACACAATCTACCTTGATACCTCAATACACCATCTCCCCCTTGTTTAAAAGCCATCACTTTCTTCTTATGAATGTTTACCTTGAATTCAAGAAAACTAGGGTCTTGGTCTTGTTTCTCCTTCACTTTAGACACTAGTGATGATTCAGCCCAATTCATCATTACCACTCCGCCTTCATTGGAATCCAACAAACGGACTCCTAACCGGGAAAATATGTGCACATCTTTGGCTAACTCTTTCTTGCCTTCCTCAACATGGGCAGTACTACCCATAGATAAGCATCAACAACTACAATAGCCTTACCTGGGTGATATAGAATACTCATGTAATAATCCTTGAGTAATTCTAACCACTTCCTATATCTGAGATTGAGCTCTTTTGGATTGAATACATACTGAAGACTCTTGTGATCGGTGAACACATCCACATGCACACCATAGAGATAGTATCGCGTATTTTTAAGGCAAATACTACAACAGCCAACTCTAAATCATGGGTCGGGTAATTATTCTCATGAATCTTAAGCTAACTGGAGGCATAGGCTACAACCTTGCCACTTTGCATCAACACACAACCCAGTCCAACTCTGGACGCATCACAATACACAACAAAACCTTGCATTCCTTCTGGTAAGGTCAACATTGGGACAGTAGTCAACCTATTTTTCAATTCCTGAAAGCTCTTCTCACAAGCTTCAAACCATTGAAACTTTGTTGTCTTCTGATTCAACTTATTCAACGGGGAAGAAATAGATGAAAACCCCTCTACGAACCTTTTATAGTAACCAGCCAATCCCAAGAAAATCCTTATATCAGTTGGAGATGTGGGTCTAGGTCAGTTCTGCGCTGCTTCGGTCTTTTGAGTGTAAACTCAGATCCCATCACCAGAAACAATGTGGCCTAAGAATGCCACGGATTGAAGCCAAAACTCACACTTAGAGAATTTAGCATAGAACTCTCTATCCTTGAGGGTTTGGAGAACCACTCTGAGATGACTAACATGATCTTCCTCATTATTCAAATAAATTAGAACGTCATCAATGAATATGATAAAAAACATATCAAGATATGGCTTAAACACTATGTTCATAAGGTCCATAAACGTTGCAGGAGCATTGGTCAAACTAAAGGACATGAACAAGGAACTCGTAATGACCATAACGGGTCCTTAATGTTGTCTTAGGGATATCACTTTCTCTTAATCTCAACTACTGATAGCCTGATCTGAGGTCTATTTTAGAAAAATAAGTGGCACCTTGAAGTTGATTGAATAGATCATCAATTCTTGGAAATGGATACTTATTCTTAATGGTAACCTTGTTCAATTAGTGGTAATCAATACACATCCTAAGTAAACCATTTTTCTTCCTCACAAATAAGACTAGAGCTCCCCAAGGTGAGACATTGGGTCGAATAAAGCCTTTTTCAAGTAGATCTTTCAACAGCTCTTTTAACTCTTTCAACTCAGCTGGAGCCGTTCTATATGGCGGAATAGAGATAGGTTGAGTATCAGGACAAATATCTATACCGAAGTCTATCTCTCTCTTAGTAGAGACTCTGAGAAGATTATCTAGAAAGACCTATAGAAACTTACTCACAACTGGAACTGACAGAATAGGTGGTTTCTCAACACTAGAGTCATTAACTCGGACTAGGTGATAGATGCACCCCTTGGAAACTAAGTTTCTGGCCTTAAGGTACGAAATAACATAACCCTTAGGCACTACTAAACTACTCCTCCGCTCTATAACATGCTCATTAGAAAACTGAAACTTTACAACTCAAGTTCTACAATCAACTGAGGCATAACATGCATGAAGCCAGTCCATACCTAGAATAACATCAAAGTCCACCATATCTAGCTAAACTAAGTCAGCCATGGTGTCCTTGTGATTGATAGAAACTGTATAATCACGATAAACTCTCTCAACTAGAATAGACTCTCCAACAGGTGTGGAAACACTAAAGGGCTCAAGATGTTGTTCGGGAATAATATCGAACCTCATAGCAATATAAGGAATCACAAAAGATAGACTCACACCTGGATCAAGTAATGCATATACATCAAAAGTAAAGACTTTGATCATACCAGTGACAACATCAGGTGAATTCTCTTGCTCTTGGCGACTGGTGATAACATACAGATGGTTTGCTCCTGTGCCTGTCCCTAAAGTAGCTCCTCTAGGTGCAGCTCCGTCTGGTGGAGCCACTAAAGAAGATTGGGCTCTATTTTCCCCATTACAACTACCATGCTTGTTCTTATGGCATACTCATGAAGTGACCATTTTGACCACACTTGAAGCAACTGGTGGAGCCATCACGATATGCTCCTGGGTGGTTCCTACCATACTTAGCACATGCAGGAGTTCAATTACCTTCTTGTTCCTCACTACCTTGAGATTATGCAGGTCTAACTTTGAAGTTCTGAGAAATTTATTTCTTAAACTCACCTCTATTCTTTTGTGCTAGTGCACTAGTAGATGATGGAGCAGGTCTATTTGTCTTCTGTTGAAAGAATGACCGATTTGCATTACTCTTCTGCTACCCGGACTCAATTCTATTGTCTTACCCTTCTTGTTGCGGAACTCTTCTCTACCTCTCATCTTATCCTCCTCAACCTATTGCAGATGGATAATAAGCCTTGCTATGTCCATGTCTCCTATCAGCATAGCTTCCTTGCCCTCCTTACTTGACAAGTGACACAACCCGGATACAAATAGACTCAGCCTGCTCCTCATGTCAGCAACCATCTCCAGAGCATAGCAGGATAGTTGAGTGAACTTGAGGGTATACTCATGCACACTCATGGATTCCTACTTCAAGTTAAGGAATTCTCTTACCTTCACCTCCCTCAGCTCACAGGGAAAGACACGCCCCAAGAAGGCCTCTTCAAACATAGCCCAACTTACAATTGGTGCACCATCAGCTCTACCTTTCTTCTATTGGTCGTACCTGAATCTAGCAACACCTTTCACTTGGTATGGAACTAGTTCCACATGCTCAGTATCTGAAACATGAATCACCTCAAACACTTTCTACAACTCTTCCATAAAGTTTTTTGGATCCTCGGTGACACTTGAACTAGTGAAGTCTTGAGGATCATCCTTAAGAACTCACAGATCTTGGATCTATCAGCCACATCTTATCGATTCCCTCTTTGTTGTCCGGCTTGGTTGGTCACAACTTGACTCAACATCTAGATAGCATCCTGGAACTCAGCATTAGTGACTTTCCTTAGGGTTTCACTTTAGGTACATTGGGAAACCCTTGATCCTGGGGATCAATATTTCTCTTTGCATGATGGCCTCGAACAGCTCTTCGTGGAGGCATGATCTGAAAGATACGCGCAAGCATGAATTAGAAAGAAACTTTATAGAGTTAAACTCTATCGCATGAAATGAGTAAGAAAGAAGGGAATTGTTTCCTAAATGCTACATCCTCCTAATTATAGATGTGGTGCGCTTCACACCGATAAATAGGACTCTATAGACACGACCTCATAGACACCATAGGACTCTTGAACTCTATGCTCTAATACAAAGTTTGTCACACCTCGAGCCTACACCCTGGATGCGACTAGCACTCGAGAACCATTGTTGGTTCCCAAGAGAACCCTTGGCCTAGCTCAATACTCAGCGAAAGACTTTCTCAACATCACAAGAACTTAAAAGTAAAAGGTTTCCTCAAAACAATTTAAAATAAATAGCTCAAAATATTTTAAAAAAACATTCAACTGGCCAAAAGAAACAACTCAAGTCTAGAACATTAGCAATTGAAAATGAAACAGACTTCTCAAAACTCTACTGTCTATGAAGCCTCTTACAATACTATGATGCATGTCGGGACAAGACCCCCGATCATCCTAACAAACTGAAAATGAAAGCAAAGTGTGGAGCCCTCCGGAATGCAATGAGGCTCACCTATCAAACTCTGGGACTGCAGGTGGTATCAACGAAGCGCCTGTTGATGGCCATGGTTACCTGTATCTGTATCATGAAAGATGCAGGCCGAATGACGTCAGTTCATGGAATGTACGAGCATGTAAGGGGAACTCTAAAGCACTGACATAAGCTTGATCTTATAAAAATAAATAGCATACTTACCTCATCTCAACTCAACTCAACTCAAAGATACTTAAGGATACTCAAACTTAGAAATACTTAACTTAGTTCAAGAATACTCAACTCACTATAAAGCAAGGATTTCTCTCAACGCATAATAGCAGGCAACATTGTGCCTGAGAATTGATGATGGCCAGGCTCCGATCAATGACACCCAATCGATTGATTATCACTCCAGCAACAGGAATTCCATAACGACTCCTGAGGATTACTTTTGGAAGCTATTTACCACCTGGGTTTTGAACGGTAGAGAATGAGGAAATTAGTAGCTTAGAGGCAGAGAACCAGCTACAGTCCATTAAAGTTGGTAGCAAGGAACCAGTGATGAGGAAATTGCAATTTTCAGATGTTGAAAAATCCACCCATCCAACACCCAATGCAGAATCTACTCGAGATAACCACAATGAGGGTAAGGTTCTCACATTTGTACCTCCTTGTATGAAGAATGGACGCGTTACTGTTACGATTGAGGAAGATGATATTAAGGCGCAAATGAAGAATTGGGAAACAGTGCTAATTGGATATGTAGTATGTGATATGCCTTATGGGAAACAGATGGAAAATTATGTAGAGAAGAACTGGAGTTTTGTTCCTATGCCTAGGCTACTATTGCATGATGAAGGATATTATATCTTCAAATTTAAATCAGTGACGGACAAGGAAAGGGTTATTAATTCTGGACCATACTATTACAACAATAAACCAGTCATTCTCAAACAATGGGAGCTAGATTTCAAGTTTGATAAGGAAACTCTTAGTCTGATACCTATCTGGGTGAAGTTCCCAGGACTACCTGTAGGGTATTGGTATATTGAGGCATTAAGTAAAGTTGCTAGTGCAGTAGGTAGACCACTGTATTGACTAAGGTGATTCAAATTGAGACTATTGTAGGACTGTGGCAGCAACAAGTTGATTATGAATGGAAGCCATAATACTGCAATGAATGTTTGAGGTATGGACATACTTATTTAGATTGTTGGTACCAGAAGCATGACAAGGGGAATGATGATACATGGGAAACTAGAGAACAACCAACAATTCCGCAAAAAGGAAATAAAGCTAAGAAACCATGGGCTTCCAAGCAAGTGTGGCAGACTGTAGCTAAAAAGGGGAAACCCCCAATAATGTCAATTGAAGGAAATGAAGTATTGTTGCAGCAGGACAATGATGTAAATGGTTCTATTGTGGAGAGGAATGATACATATTCGAAGGCACCAGGAAACAATTATGAGAAAGACATATTCATCCAGAGAGATAGAAAGCAGCTGTTGACTGATGCAGACTTGGGAGTATTGTGTACTAATAGTGTTGGCAACTCCATGCCATTTGCACCACCATGATCATTGCTACCTGGAATGTATGGGGTCTCAACCATCCCCATAGGCAAAAAGAGGTAAAAATATTTCTTGTTAAGAATAAGGTTGAAGTATTTGGTTGTCTGGAAACAAAAGTTAAGGCACCAAAAGCCCAGAGGATAATACATAAGTTAGCTAGAGATTGGCAAGCTTGTAACAACTATAGAAAAACACCAAATGGGAGAATATGGCTAATGTGGAAGAGGCATTTAAAGGTGAACATTTTTTAGATCAGAGATCAATATATTCATTGCACTATTGAGGAACCAAGAACTCAGAGGACTATCTATCTCACTATCATTTTTGCTATGAATGATAATATACACAAGGATAGGATGTGGGGTAAATTGATGCAGGTCAATAGGCAGTACCAACATCCTTGGTTGTTATGTGGAGATTTTAATAGTGCGATAAGTTTAGGGGATAGAATAGGATCACCTATTACTCAAGCTAAGACACTTGGCTTCCAGGGTCTGATTAACACAGTGCAACTTACACCCTGAGGAGTAAAGGGTGGTATTTTACTTGGTGTAATAAGCAAAGCACAGGGAGCGGAGTTTATAGTAAGATAGACTGGGCACTAGGGGACTTCTAATGGGTGCAGCAGTACGGCCATATGGAAGCTGAATTCCTCCATCCCTTAATATCAGATCACTCCCCTATACTTATTAAGTATTGTCAGCAAAACAACATTCATCCTAAACCTTTTAGATTCTTTCCCAATGTCATGGAGCATCCTAATTTTAGCAGCATTTTGCAAAAAGTGTGGAATAAGATGAAATCTGATCAACCAATGGAGAATGTGTGGTTCAAGTTGAAGAAGCTCAAGCTACAACTCAAAGACATAAATGGATTTATGGTAACATACCAACAGAATTTTTCCTTAGCAAGAGAAAAGTTGGGTATAGTACAGGGTCAAATCCAAAGCCACATGTTATGTCAAAACATGTTTAACTAAGAAAAAGAGTTACTGCTAGAAATTGCAAAATGGAGCAACATAGAGGAAGAAGTTGTCAGACACAAAGCAAGACCTACTTAGTTGAAGAGTGGATATGGAAACACTAAGTATTTTCATGCTCAATGGAAGATAAGGAGTATCCACAATGCAATAACCTCCATTTACACAGAAGATAATGTCAAATTAACTGATCCATATGCTATTGAGAATGAATACATATCTTTGTTCTCAGGATTGATGTGGGACTGTGCTACTGAGCTTCCCTACTTAGACTCCATGGTTGTTAGAGATGGGGTATGCTTAAGAGTGCAACAACAAAAAGAATTGATTAAAGAGGTGACATATGAGGAGATTGTTGTTGCTATAAAGACTATGCCAAAAGAGAAAGCACCCAGGGTAGATGGATTTCCTATTGAATTCTTCACAATGAATTGGGATCGGAGTTGTTGAAAGATGAGATAATACAAGATGTACAACGATTCTTCAGCACTAGTAAACTCTATTCTACTATTAACGCTATTGTTGTAACTCTAATTCCCAAAGTCTCATCCCCTACAAGGTTAAGGACTTCAGACCTATAGCTTGTTGTAGTACTTTGTACAAAATCATTTCGAAATTGTTAACCAGAAGACTCAAGCAGGTGATTTGTGGTCTAGTGGGATGCTCCCAATCTGCATTTGTTGAAGGGAGAAGCATTATTGATAATATATTGTTTAGTCATGAAATTTTTAAATGCTACTCTAGGAAATGGATTTCCCGAAGGTGTTTTCTTAAGGTGGACCTAAGAAAGGCTTATGATACTCTGGAATGGGGCTTTCTCAAGAAGTTGTTGACTGGCATGGGGTTCCCTGCCAAATTTGTACATTGGATCATGACATGTGTGTCTACAGTGTCCTATTCCTTGATGATAAATAGAGGATTGACTCAGCCTTTTAATGCAAAAAGAGGCATTAGACAAGGGGACCCTATGTCCCCTAATCTTTTTGTCTTGGCTATGGAGTATTTGGGAAGAGAACTGAATCAGTTGGCTAGGAATGGGAACTTCAATTTTCACCCAAGGTGTAGGAAATTGGGCAGTGTGCATATTTGTTTTGCAAACGATTTATTGATGTATTGTAGGGCTGATATTATCTCTGTTAGGGTGCTAAATGAAGCATTCATGAAGTTTCCAAGGCTTTTGAATTACAGGGTAATGTAAACAAAAATTCTCTGTGTATTGCAGGGGTGGAAACTCATACAAAAGCAGAGAGATTCTTGAGGAGCTGGGATATGTTGAAGGTACCCTCCCATTTAGATACTTAGGAGTGTCTTTAGCATCTAAGAAGCTTAGTGTCAACCATTACTTGCCACTTATTGAAAAAATTACTGCAAAAGTCACTTGCTGGTCTGCCAAATTATTACCATATACTGGAAGAGTACAATTGATTAAGTCAGTCTTGTTTGGGGTTTAAGCTTATTGGTCCCAAATATTTTTGATTCCTAAAAAGGTGACGAAAAGTATTGAATAGATTTGTCGGACTTTCTTGTGGACTGGTAATGTTACCATATCAAAAAAAGCATTAGTTGCTTGGAAAAATATTTGCAAGCCTGCTACAACTGGTGGCCTGAACATCATCAACTTGTGTATGTGGAATAGAGCTGCAATATTGAAACAATTACGGAAAATAGCAAGGAACAAAGAATGCTTATGGATCAAGTGGTTCATAGTTATTTGATAAGATGAAAAGACCTTCAAACAATCCAAATACCTAAGAATGCTTCTTGGGTTGTGAGGAAGATTTTGTAAACAAGGCAATGGATACTTCCAACAGTACAAGGTTACTTGAACTCAGTTTTTTTTTTTGCATATCAGATTGGTGACATATTTTCCATACATAAGATGTATACAAAACTAATGCCTCAATTCCCTAGAGCTGACTGGAAGGCAATTGCTATCCACCCCGAAATTTATCGAAGATACAGGTTCATTGTATGGCTAGCTGTCCAGAAGAGATTGGCAACTGTTAATAGACTGATTAAATTTGGGATCCAAGTCCCTCCTGATTGTGCATACTGTGGAGTGACATTAGAAACATTCAGCCATTTGTTCTTTGAATGTCAGGTCACAAAGGAATTGTGGAGTAGATTATGTAAATGGCTGGGGTTTTCAAGATCTATTCAGGAACGGCAAGATGAAGTGAAATGGGTGTGCTTAATGGCAAGAAGGAGGATGTACTAGCTGAAATAACAAGCAGTGTTTTGGTATGCTAGTGTATGTCATATGGAGAGAAAGGAAAAAGATCAGATTTCAGAATGGGAGCATGAACACTAATGTAGTTTTGAAGGATATTGTAATGCATATGCATATCAAGAGTCAAACCAGGGTGAAATGGAAGAATGCACTTCAACAACTCAACGTCTACCCTTAGTTTTGGTTAGCTATATATAGTATTGAATCGCTGATCTATTTAGATTGTATTGTATAAAAGGCTATAGGTTAGTAGATTTTGTTTGTATTATGAGTGAGTAGTTAGTCCAATACTACTTTGTTTTGTAAAGTCACAATTTTGGTTATGAATGAAATATGCAGGTTACCAAAAAAAAAGATGCAGTATAAAGAAAGCTTTTAAGAATAGTAGATAACAACTCAAAGTATTTAAAAATACAATAATAACTCTTTATTCTTATTTTGGAGATTCTCTAACCAACAACCATCACTATGAGCTACGTGATGATACAACGTCTCGCCCACGCTGCCAGAACTGTCCTATACCTTGTCGGAGTATAATACATCCTCAACTAAGTGGATCCACTAAGCTATGCTTAAAAAACAATAATAAATCATCTAAAAGGTATGACCCTTTCTAACCACATTGGCTACATAGTTTATGAGGACTTTGAGTTGTTTAAACTCGTCCCCATATTGGTGCTCAATACTACTCCCAATAATATAACTCAGGTCATATGTTTAAAAACATTTCCTCATCCTCAAACTTTGAGATTATTACTCAAAAGGTTCTCTTAAAATAGATTATACTCAGAAACTCCTTATGAACTCATTTGGAAATTGATGTTTCCTCTCATTTTAAATGTAAAAACATTTACTCTTGGGAATAGTTAGTTCCCATATATTCATTTTGAAAAATGAAACTCAACTCTCCATATCCTCATACTCAAGTACTGAAGTCTTAAAACAAGTTTTAAGAGTTCGTAAAAGACTTCTCAAAAACAATTCAACGGACTCCCTCGAACTTTACTCTTAACTCTATCTTAAATTTGAAATGAAAATTCAAGAATTATGATTAGGATATAGGGTATCTCAATGATTAGATGGGGTTTAGATAGTTGATAATAAGAAATGAGCGAACACACAGACTAGGGAGCATGAGCGCAAAATGGAGAAGAATTAAAATATTTGGTCGCGAAATAATTTTGAAACAGTGGAGTCTGTATCCCGCGGAGAGCAAGGTAATTTTTTGGGGACTGGATTTTAAAGTATCTCCGCGATGTGGACCTAGGCGCGTATTTTTGCTCTATCTTTTCTTTCTCTCCCAAACTCGATTCAACTCGTACTCATTGTAGAATATAAGGTCAAAGCTCACGAATTATCATAATCCAGAACAATCTCAGTGAAACCCACATAAGGAACTATCAATTTACTCAACTCATTTCCAAACCCTCGCCTCAAGAACTCAAAACAACACTCCATTATCAATTAAATTCAAGAACCTTTCAAGAACTCAACAATTCGGCATCAAGAATGAATTCATGGGTAAAAGATTACATGATTGGCGTGAGGGAGAACAAACCAAATACTATGGAAGCTTACATACCTCGAAAGAGTCAAATCATTGACGAAAATTCTCAAACTCGATGAACGCTTAAAGCTTCGTCCCTTTTTCTACTCTTGAACTTAGCCCTAGGTTCTTGAACATTTTTAGAATTTAGCGTAACCTGATTCTAATAAGCTTTGACCCATAATTAGGTGAAAAACACGCTTAAGACTAATGGGTAGGGAAAAGACCAATTTACCCCTCCTTAAAACGGATGAACTGCCTTAACTGGACAGGCTGGACTCAAATGGACATATCTCCCTCATCCAAACTTGGAATATAGTAAGCTTGGTGATGTTGGAAAGAGGACTCACAGACCTTTCATTTGATACCTTATAGGCCACCTAACTCATCCTGAGCTGAAAGTTATGGTCGTTTGAACTTGACCCAAAACTCACAATTTAAGGCTAACTCACAAAATTTTCAATTTACCTCTTTCTAAATTGGTTCTTGCTAAAATTAGTTCTCTCTAGGACCGAGGTGTTACAATCCTGACACGATATAGGACAGTTTTGGAAGTCTGGATAAGATGTTGTAACATCATGTAACTTATAGTGATGGTTGTCGGTTAGAGAGTATCCCAGTAGAGTTAAAGTGTATTTTTTTATATATCACTTATTATGTTAAAGTGTAGAGATGAGAAAGTATATTTTAAAGTTAAATGATTTCATTCCTTTAATTCTTTGCATTCAGTTGAGTTTATGATATATCTTTTGCAATCCTTTCATTCAGTTATTTCACCTCCACTATATTACATACTCATGCGTTCAATGTACTGATGTCATCCGATCTATATCTTTTATGATGCAGATGCAAGTGTTCAGGATCATCAACGGGCGCTTCATTGAGATCATTTGGCACTCCAGTCAGCTTTTAGTGAGCCTCTTTGAATTCAAAGGACTCTCATTTTCCTTTGTGTTTAGTCATTTTAGGGTGTTGTGGGTCTTGTCCCAACATCCATGTTGAACTATAGAGGCTTAACAGATAGTTAGAGTTGATGAGTCTTTTAGTATGTTCCTTTCTGTTTTGAGATCTTGAAAACTATTACTTATACTTTATTAAGTATTTCCAGATATTTATTTGAGTTGAGTTGTAACACCCCAGATTCTAAAAGAGGCAAAATGCAGAATTTCAGAAGTTGCAGGTTCCACCAAAGGGGCCACCTACGAACCGTAGGTGGGGTCCGTGGTTGGCCACCTGCAGCTCCCTCCCCAAAAACCCAGAAAATTCAGCTAAGGGTCGACCCACGGCTGGACCTATGGACTGTAGGTCAGACCACGGGCCGTGGTCTAGGTCTATGGATCGTGACCCTTAGATGCCCTTTTCTGAAGCCAAACGACGACTGACCAGGATGGGCCGTAGGTCAGTTGATGATCCTTCAGTCAAGCCCGTCGTTGGCTCCATCAGTTTTTAAGTCAGAGATCATTTGGTCTTTTCCCCTATGCGTTGGACACCTAAACTACGTCGTTTAATCCCCTAAACTTTGTAGTTTTGGTCAGTTTGAGCCTAGTAACTTAATCATAACTTACCCTAACCAATTCATTCTCAAGGAAATCGATCAAACCCAGAAATAAAATAAGAAGCTGTCGACCAAACCCTCTCCAAGAACGTAGCAGGTTTTCATGAGTTCCAGCCCCGAAATCGAAAGATTTCTCCGTGAAATTCATCACCAAGTATGTGGGATTTCACTGGTGGATTCCTTTCATCCACTAGGTCCCTAGATTTTAGTCAGATTCTTGATTCCTATATCATGCTTAGACCTAGGGTTTCTAGAACTTCAGATAATTGTTGCAATTTAGTTGTTAGAGTAATCCTAATTAGATCATTATGTCTTTTCGTAACTATGTTTCTTAATTCTTGCATGAAATTTTGAACCCTAGTTGTGTAGATTCGTTTAGTTCATGAATTACACTTGCTAGGTCAGTTTATACAGATATACATGCTCTAGTTAAGAATGTTTCATTATCAGTATATAATTGTTACATTTTTAGTTAGCATGTCAAAATATTGAGTTATCCAGTATATTTCAGTTATGTTGCATTGTTCACATTTCCAGTTGGGAGTAGGCTTAATACTGAGTTGGACTAGGGTCAGTCACCCTCATAGTCCCAGAACTACGTGCCCCCGTAGGTTTACAAGTCCCCTCTGTGGGCATCATATTTAGTGATCACGCCAGTGATGCCCCTATACCCTGACAAGGTATATTGGGTCCTCTCGATGGGGCGTATACATCGGACTCCACGTTTAACTCATGTGGTTTTATGTCGGTTAATAGTAGCTCCCACAGTCAGACTCTAGTGCATTTGACCAGGTTCCCAGTTATATTTCTGTATCCAGTATCATCATGTTCAGTACTTGGTCATTGCATTCAGTTCAGGTCTTTGTAGTATATTTCAGTATTTCTATCATGTTGAGATTATATCATTTCTATCAGTTATATGTTTGTTCACCTTTGTACTGACGCATACTCTGTGCTACATCTTCTCGTGATATAGGTTCAGGTCCTCAGCATTCAGACATGTGTAGATCGGTTCCCGATCCATATTTAGCAATATCAGTGGTGAGTCCTCATTCTTCGAGGACGATAGACATGTTCTTTTACTTTCAATCTTTCAGTTTCAATTTTGTTAGAGTTAGTTGGGGCATGTCCTAGCATCTCTAGTCAGTTAGAGGCTTTTATTCAGACATAGTTAGATTCAGTTTTAATTTTGATCTTGACTTTCCAATTGTTGTTAAACTCTCAGTCTTTTATATATGCAGACAAAATTGGGTATTCCCTATCATTTATGGTTAAAGATTCCGCACAGTATTTCTTAATTCAGTTTATCTTAATATGCTTATGATATGTCAGCTCAGGGTTAACTTGGGGTCACTCATGATCCTAGGTCCCGTGTTTATGTCAAGGGGTAGCCTCGGGGAGTGACAGAGTTTAATTAAGACTATTGAGTTTAACTATGCATTTAAAGTTGTATATTTGCTTGAGTAAGTCTTCCGCTAAGTAGTCAACCAGGCCAATGGTTCACTTGGGGACCATCAATGGTTCTCAAATGTCGGCCACATCCAGGGTGTAGGCTCTGGGCGTGACATATAAGTTGGGCACATGGAAAGGGGCGGATCTAAAAAGGCATAAGGGGTGTCACCGGACACGACTTCATCGGAAAAATTTACTATATATATATATATATATAATGAAAAGATATATATTATACAATGTTAAATTGATATAGGGGCGCGTAACTCGGTTGGTCAAGTGCGCCAATTGTTGTGTGACTGTCATGAGTGACAACCTTGCTTTTCTTCTTTTTTCTATTCTTCCTTTGCTTTTTATTATTTCTTTTTTTGATAGTTTATACAAAAAATAAATATGTAGCATTATTATATTTTATGAGATTATTTTCGAAACAAAAATTTATCTAGAAAAAGCATAATTTTTTTATTACTTGTTGGAAAAGTTATAATAGTATACGTGAATTGTTATATATATATAGCATCATTTGCAAAAAATCTTATGTATGCCACTGCACGTGGAGATTATTTGTGCTGGGGGTATTGGTTTGATTTTATGACAGTTCGTTGAGATCATTCGCACAGACACGTGGAGATTGTCTGCGTCGGTATATGGATTTCGTGAGTCCCCCATGGATTGAAAACTCTTGATGTATTTATGAGAAGTATCACATATATACAATGGAAAGTGTCCTTTTCATTTGAGACATATCATTTCATGGTGTTGCATTGCATTGCATCTCATTACATCCTTCATTCTTGTTTGGTTATGTGCTTCATTCTTGTTTGAACATCATGTGACATTTGATTATCCCTATTTGATGAAACTTGGCTTATAAGTATAATGTAGACTTGTAAATTAAAGTATCATTTACATAGATACTCGTGTCACTATTTCTTCATGTAGGTCTACGAGACATATTAGGTACATGTGGTATCGTACTCATACTACACTTGTTGGACTTTTTTGTGGTACAAATTAGATTTCTAGTAAGAGTGCACCTCATGAAACTTTTGACTATGTGTTTAGATCATCTTGAAGTGGTGGTGAGCTGCTTGGCTATTCTGCGGCCCACACCTTCATTTATCTCTTAATTTATTTTATTTTTCATAATATTCAGATAGAATATTTCTTACGCTAAGAGTTTGATACTTATGCATAATCCCTTAAAATAATACAATAGCTTTATAGTAGGATTTTAAAGAGTAAATATATGGCTTATGCATGCTTAGTTGTGTAGATTTTCTAATAATAATTATTAGGTTAGGTCCACAAATAAGTTATATAGCACATTAGATTGTCATGATCCTTAATCCTAACCCTTGATGTATAATACACCATTATGGGTGTAAGGAAATATAGATTTTCTTTCCACCCATTAGAAGTCTAAGGTTATCGATCAAAAATAAAAAGAAGTTTTTCATCTTCGGTGGATATTGGACACTGGATAAAGTGAATTCATCCTTCTGTGAGGATCTCCAACCACCAACAACACAAAATTGTGATAGTTATAGATCTGCTTCTGCAAAGAAGAATCTCGTAAGTCTCCTATACGAGTATGTACTGATTGAATTACTACGAAAAGGTTTCTTTACTAAGTTTTTTCTACAATTTAGACGGTCTACCGAGAAATCGACTTCATGAAAAATAACAAATGGAAGTCGATTAGCCATTGTTGAAAATCATTGTGCAATAATAAATATTTAACTTCAATTGAATGGTTTGTATTATACAATTTAAAAATAAAAATAAGATGTTTGCTAGTACTTCAATTGTTTATTGGAGTTTGTAACGGGGCATATAGAAACAGACAAAGACCAAAGTAATTTTACTCCAGATTAAATTTTGTTTCAAAAGTGATAAAGAGTATATTTTTGTTAAAAAGATAAACTTTTTATCTCTTATTTTTTTTATTTTTTTTTACAGCCAGTTGTTGGGCACGTGCATTGCACGTCTATCCCATGTTAGTTTGTGTAGACTCATTATAATGACATTTTATATTCTATGAAACACATTCGTGTAATGAGTAAAAAAAGGTAATCATGAAGAATATAGGTTCATTTTGCGAAACAAATGTAGGTGTTTAGCGTTGCTGGTGAAATGACAGGGATTGCACTGCCTCATATAGCCATATTCCTGCTTTTCATCATAACTTGTGATTTTGGGTCATGACAATTTAGTACATATGCATTATCCCTTAAAATAATACAATAGTTTTAAAGTAGGATTTTAAAGAGTAAATATAGGTCTTATGCTTTCTTATTTGTGCAGATTTTCTAATAATTATTGGGTCAGGTCCATCAATAAGTTATATAGCCCATTATATTGGTATGATCCTTAACCCTAACCCGTGATGTATAAACATACCAATATGGGTGTAGCAAAAGATAGTTTTTCTTCCCACCAAATTAGTCGGCTAGGGTTATCTATCCAAAAAAAAAAATGTTCTGCATCTTCGGTGCATATTCACTACAAAAAAACTGCCAATTAGTTGGGGTTAGAAACCCCCATAATTTGTAGTTACGGCAGTTCCTACAACTCCCGCTGTTAGATCTGTCACAAATGAATTTTGGGGATTTTTTAAGAACTGCCGCAACAATCTACTCCGGGGGATAAAAACCTCTGTTGTCTGTTTACCAAAAATATTTCATTTTTGTTTGGTGGGGGTCGTAACCTCCAATTCTTTGACTAAAATGTATATAATTAAATTACAACTAACATGAATTTTAATACATTATTCTAATGCATGCATTAATCACTAAACTTATACATTCAGAATAATAATAATAGCAATAACTAAAGCATTAGAAATATTTTTATAATTATAATTCTACTATTTTATTTAAAATGTCAACATTGTCTTCAAAAATACCCTCACGAAAATAAACAGTACTATAGCCATAATAAATTGTTTAAAACTTGTGCTCTACCCAACGACATTAATGCTGAAATATTTAATCCTTTCAAGCGTCCATAGAATTTTTGCTTTTCTTGGGTGGTCTGAAGCGACCTGTTGCTGAAACACATTGAAACAATTTCGTCAAATAAAATTTTCAATAAATTAGATTTCATTGATAATGAACCAAGGAGAAAATATGGTCAACAAAAAAGCACTCAACTTCCACAAGTGCAGAAAGAAAACTTACTTGCAGTAGAAACATATCTCGTGGCCTTGTAGCATCTGCAGGAGAATGGCCTACAAATTAATGACTTCCAGCAACTATAAGCAAAAAGGAGAGCACATTATCAGCAACTAGGATGAGAAACCACAAAATATCTCCAAACAAGACTGACCGGAACAGTTCAAATAAATTAGGCATGCCAACATTGCGATATGCCAACAAAATATCTCAGTCTTGTCAAACTCAGTTAAGGCAGTGTGGGATTCTTGTCCAACTTTGCCAAGCTTGTAAACCTTCTTGTTTATCTCAGTATGGTGATGGTATCCTTTTTGACCAGCACCAGCCACTGCGAATGAAACTTTAGTAGGATGTCAGGCACCGATACAAGCAACCTTATGTAGATCACAGAGGAGTAGCAAACACTCGTGTATATGAATTTTTTTTTTTTTGTAATTGGGCTTTTTCTTTCCTATCAGAAATCTATGATTTCCCATCAAGATTCTAATTCCCAAAATAAAACTCATGCTTTCGAGTTCAACACTTCAAAAGTAAGCACAAACCAAGAATCATTCAGATAAACATTTAACAAACTAAAAAAGAGTTATATTTTAAGATTCTTCCAGTTCTGAAATCTAAAAGACTGATTGTGTAGTAAATTCAGTAGCATACTTGACTTGTCTGTACTCTCTATAAAGAAAAGACTGAAGTGTCCAAGTATCTTCTAAAAAATTGATCCATGTACTAAGGATATTTGCTTCAGCTTTACAAGAGCCAATGGATTTTGTCAGCTCATCTTCCTACGAGGATGAAGAGATAGGTCACGGCAAGTGCAAGAATAAGGATAGAAGACACGTAAATATATACAATTAAACAACAAGCAAAATTAGAAATACAGCAGATAGAGGAAGTAAAAAATGATAAGATAATTGCCCTAGAAAAAGAATTAGCTATGCTTAAAGACTTATATGCAGCTAAACAACAAGAAAAAAATAAAGAAACAGAATTAAAAATAGAAATAGAAAAGTTTAAAGAAAAATTAACTGAAGAAAAAGAAACCCCAGATATAAGAATTGATAATATTGATATAGATGGATGGAGAAATTGCAACTACACCAATTGATATATTGAATAAATATGAAATAGCTATAAGAAATTCAGTAGTACAACTACAGCAGTAGAAGAGCAAAATAAAGAAAAACAGTTAAATAAAAATTTAATGTTAAAATTAGTCATATGTAATATGTGTTATATAGATGAATATACATGCGTATTTAGAGTATATTATTACAAAGGAACATACAATACATGATTTTATCACCTGAAGTTAAAAGCATATCTTTGTTTATAAATTCATAACTATATATATCTTCTATAGTTAATATTTTATACCATATTTGTAATTTTATATTTTTTGCTTTATATGTTATCATACTTCCTTTGTTATTAAATCCTGTCACGACTATAGGTGTTTTTAATTTTTCCCATTTTTCTTCTGGTAAACAATTATATCTACACATATTTGCTTCTGCTCATGTATCCAACATTGGAGTGTAGTATCTGTTATAATAATTTTCTACTATTACTTTTTCAAGTATATAAATTTTCATATCGTTCTTTTTATTATGACTTTTTTGTTTTTATAAGTTATAAGTAATTGTGTATTTTCTAAGCTATATGGTTTCATTTCTTCTAACCATTTTATTCCTAATGTTATATTATCTTCTTGGTATATCTTAAATTTTATTAATATCATTATACCTCCTATGATTATTTCTTTTTGAGTTGTTTCTTCTGTATATGATAATTCTTTTGGTAATTCTGAGCATACTTGTTCTTTAGAGTTTATTTCTTCTTCTGTTACTAACTCTCTTGGTATGTAATTCTCTTCTTGTCCAGTATTTATTATGATAATGTGCTTTCTTTGTTCTATTATTCCAGTTATGTAATAATGGTATGGTTCAATGTCTTTTATCATTTTGTATTCTACTGATTTTCTTGGAAGTTGGGACATATCATCGTTATTGTTTATGAACACACACAATTATTCTATTCTCCCAATCTAAGAGATGAGAAAGGCATAGAGAAAAAAGAAGAACTAACCATCCATTAACAAGCCACCATCAGAGCATATGTAGGATCTTAAAATCAGCAAGTCCAGATCCGTTAGAACTTGGACCATCTCCATCAATATATCGTGTTTGTTCTGACTATCAATCTGTGGACCAAAAATAACAATAAATACTTCTCAATATCAGATATAATTATTCTAAATAAACACACAAGAACCTTGAAGTTTGAGCATTGTCCAACTCACCACCATAAACTATGTATTAACCCCGTCAGCCTCATGCTTTTTCATATTTCACAAGGAATAGAGGAAACTAGTGATTGAGGATAATATCTGATTGTGAAGGCATGATGGACTAGAAAGCTCTTCTTGAAACAAGAAGAGAAACTTGTCAGTTAGGAAATGAAACAGACACTGCCCATCAGTAATGGGTATGGACGTTGTAATATTTTTCTGCTACAAAGAATCAGTTGAGTATGGGATCTATACTTGAAAGAATACACTTTTTTCGATAATAAACACGGTTGTATACACTTTTTTAGTATTTTCAAGTGTATCTAAGTTGAATTCGTCTTTCCTAAGTAGACTAATGATAAGTTAGGATAAGCTTACCAACAAAAAATTTAAAGATGACGGCAACAATGAGAACTACATCTCAACACTCTAATCTACTATGGAATAACATTTGAGGATATCCTAAAAAGAGCTTTAAAAATGGAGGTTTCCAAGCTTTTGCCGCCCGATGAGGGATAGAAAAACTACCATAAGTGTTAGTATCTGAAGCAGTGAGAGTCTTGCAGCAAAGCTAACTCTATCAATAGCAATGCTACAAACAAAGTAAAAGTACACTGGCGACAATCCTTGTACTAACCAAATTTTACCTAAAGGAACTACATTTAAGCAGCTAGAACAACACATCAAAATTAGCAAATAATGGAAGCACATAATACCTGATTGTCAGGAACTAATGAGACTTGTCCATAAACCTCATCGCCTGTAATCGAACACATATGAAAATCAAATGCAGAGAAAACTCCACAAGAAATATAAGAAGAAACATATTAGTAGAGAGTTAAGAAAAATAAGAAGAAATTAAACAAATTATATCCAGAATATAAACAACTCAATATCACAAAAACTGATAACGACAAATTAGATCAATTAATAGATAATATATCTAAAATAGAATATAAATATATTCAATATTTAAAGATACAATGAATAACGAGAATAACGAATATAGACAAAAACTCACTGAAATAATTATAGCGAAAAGACAAGAATTAGAACATAGGCAAAATAGACTTAACAGTAATATATTT
Organism: Solanum acaule; assembly: GCA_036250505.1. Taxonomy (NCBI): domain Eukaryota; kingdom Viridiplantae; phylum Streptophyta; class Magnoliopsida; order Solanales; family Solanaceae; genus Solanum; species Solanum acaule. Next base: position 1,557 of record JAJOOR010021172.1, on the reverse strand, counting down.
GCAGAAATTTGCCACAAATCTATAGTAGCACAAAGAAAAACTATTTTATATCTACAAATACAAATACAAAGTTTAGAATATAAACTACAACACAACTTATAAATGAATAAATAAGAATACGCAATAAATGAAAAAACATATGAAAACTATGATGGATTAAAAATAAAGATAATATTTTCTAATTTAGAAAGAAGATATAAGAAAATATGTGACAAATCTAAGTTTAATGTTAGAAAAAGAAACGGTAAAACTAGAAGATAGTTTGACTGCTATGGTAAGAATAACAAAAGAAAATAAAGAAATAGACAGACAAAAAGAAATTGAAAAAATAAAACAACAAGAAAAAAAGGAAGTACAACAATTAGAAGAAGTAAAAAATACTAAAATAATATAACTAAAAAAAGAGCTAGCAATGTTAAAAGAAATGTACGAAATTAAACAAAAAGAACAAAAAACAAAATTTGCAAATGAGATAAATAAATTTAAAGAAAAATTACAATTAGAAGAAGAGCTAGAAGAAAAAGAAGAAAATAACCAAGATAATTTACCTGAAATAAGAATTGATGAAATAAACGACGATGATCTAGATGAACAATGATACCATTTTTTGTTGCGAAACTGGTAATTGAGAAATTCATGGAAGTGGTAGTGTGGTAGGTGGTAGTGTAGTAGGTGAGTAATTTATTTTAAAGATTTTATTATAATATTCTTTTGCTAGGTGTCTTAATCTTGATATCTCTTTAATATTAGTTTTTGGGGGTGCGGAATTCATGGTAAAATGTAATAATATTTATTGTAATATTCTTTCGATAGTTGTTTTAATCTGAATATTTCTTTAATATTATTTATGATATATTCTAGATATAACATATTTTGGGTTCTTTGGTACATATAAAAATTTTCCTCCATTAATTGTTCTAATAATTTTATATCTTCCATAGATTCTATCCAATATTGTAAATATTCGTAGTTCATTTTAATCTGAATTTATTTCTAAATCGTACCTTTCTATTCTTTCTAGGTCTAAATCATGTAGGTCTATTTCATACCATTGTTGGTTTGATATATCTTCTGGTTCGTTATCATTAAGTATTTTTTCCCATATTATTCTTCTTAATTCAATTATTTCTATACCTTTAAGTATATATAAGATTAAAGTTTCATAGTTTTTAATCATTTCATCATGCATATATGTAGTCATGTTCATTGTTATGCAGGTTTTTATTTTCAATTATTCCTTCCTATCATATTCATAATTGATTAAATTCATATTAGATCATTATGAACTAGATTATCTGTTTATCATGTTTTCTTGTCATTACTAGCAGGTCTTCTTCTTTTATATTTTCTAATTTTTGTGTAATTTTCTCACTACCTTTTATCCATTCTGTTGTTTTTCGTTTTTAGTTATTTACTCTTTTTGCTCCTATTTTTTGTTTACATGGTGTTGTGAACCACCAGTGTGTTTTTGTTATTATATGTAGGTATAATTTTTCTAAAAATGGCATTCCTAATAGCATATCTTTTGTAGTCAATTCAAAGTTATATATTTCTTCT
>JAJOOR010021171.1:0-33083 GCA_036250505.1 Solanum acaule | reverse complement strand
AAGGCTTCATTCAAAGACTCAACCCTAATTTCATAGAAATTATACATAACCTAGGGTAGAATCATCATACAAACATGAATTACATAACATCACATTCAGTTCATAGCCTTCAATTAATATCCAACACAAACTAGGGTTAGAACTAGGAAAAGAAGGAGAAACATGGATCTCATGGGGAATTCTTTAAGAAACCGTCAATACAACATAAATTCGTCCATAATTGTTCATATAACAACAATCAAAGTCAGTTTATAACATCAATTTCACTTTAGAAAGAAGACCCACATTTTTGGATTGAAACCTAGAAATTGGAGATTTGGAAATTCATCTTGAAGGGACCTCTTGGGGAAAGGAATCCCAAGAGTGATAAGCAACCATACCTTATTGATGAATTAACCACAAAAATCCGAGTTGAAACCTTGAGAGTTGGTCTTCTTCTTGAAGCTCCAATCTTCTTCAATTGAGTTCTTGAGAAGAGAGAGAGAGTAGAGAGAAGGAGGAACTTTAGGTTTTGATCTTTGGGGTTTTTTGTGTTTGAGTGATAAAAGTGAGGTAAATGGACTTAAAATTATTATATACACGTCCCCTAAAGTACCTTAAATGCCCCTCACTTAGTTGGACTCTTTAATGAAGTAAAAAATGATTTCTGAATTTCTGCATTTTTGTCGCGGAATAAGTCCACGAAGCGGAGCTGTTCCCTGAAGATATTTGGAATTAAATTTTGAGACAGTAGAGTCCACGACACGACCGCGTCGTGAACTGAAATTTTGCTCCTTGGGGGAGCAAGTGCGCGACACACACCTATTCCCTCCAAGTGCAGTTTGCAAGCTGCCTTGGCAACTTGCTTGGCCAAGGTAGGGGTCCTCCTTGGGGCCCCTTAGGGTGGCCCCGGGGGGTCGTATTCGAACGTCTTGACCCTATAAACAAATTTTTACCTATTTGAACCCTTTTTACAAGATTATACCATCATACGACACTCCCAAACCTGCCCAAAACCTAAGGACACACTAGGACACCTTGTTCTCTAGTTTCTGGACGTCTTGGTCGTTTAGACTTTTACTCTTCCAAAACCAAGTCAATTTTATTAATTTAGGTTTAGAAACATAATTTTAACTACTTTTAAGTCATTATTCATAAGGTGAGGCTCTAGGGTCTTGGGTTGCCTCCCAAGCAGTGCCTTAGTTAACGTCGTGGCACGACACAAGTCACCATTCAACCCTCATTCTCGGGGTTAGCCATAGTATCACTAGGTAACCCCTCTTTATGCTGTGAGTAGAGACATGACAACACTTGGCCTATTTGGGCATCTTGTAGCTGAATAATCATGGAATGAGAGGTCGTCATCTGATTCAACATTTCAACATTCTCTTTTATCTCATTCAATACTCTATCTTGTTCCTCGATTTTGTGTAGAATGAGTGAGCTCTCCATTTTATCCACCCTCATGCTGGTTCATATTTTTACACTTGTGAGGGGTGAGGTACTTTCTCTTCTTTTTAAATGTTGCTTCCAACTTCTTTACCTTCTTGGACAAATCATCAAGCTGAATCAGCAATACAACCCATTCTTGGTCATTTTCTGCTTCCTTATTGGCTTTAACCATGCTATCAAGGAGTTGGGCTACTAATCCATATGGTTGTTGTATCAAACAACCTGCAAAAAGTTGATTAGCAGCACTTCTATTTTTAGGACCAAGGCCTCTATAGAAGCATTCTAGCAGCAATTTGTCTGGCATTCCATGATTCGGGCACTGCTGTAGCAATGCCTTAAATCTCGGCCACATATCATGGATAGTCTCACTTTCCAATTGCTGTAATGTTAGGAGGTTATCCCTAAAGTTCAATAACCTCAACAGAGGGTGATCTATCTGGTTAACATTTTCACCCATTACACTCATTTTTCCTGTTTCAACACACAAACAAGCAAAACAAAACAAAAACTAAAAATTAAGTAAGTATCACTATAATTAACAGGAACAAAATCCAACTTAACTAAAAATGATAAATTAACACTACTCCCCGGCAGCGAAGCCATTTTGACTTCACGTATCAGGACACTACTTCCAATTCAAGTGTCAACGATCGTGAGCAGTAATAAAACCTAAACCAAGGGTTGGGATCGTTACCACAGGGAGCTGTTTGTAATTGAGAATCAATAGAAAAGCAAAATTATGTTCAAGTTAATTATAGCTATAGACATTAACGAATAAAAACATGATAAATTAAAAAGGTGACATAAGTGTTAATTATCAAAGGAGGTTTTATAATAAATTATCAACTAAAATGACAACTAAAGCGAAAATGCAAATATGGAGACGGGATTCTTGGGATGTGACGGGATTATGCGGTAAAATACATAACTGGGTAAATGCTATTGATAGTAATTCGCTGCAAATTGGTAACTAGGCTAGACTTTAGTGGGGGTAAATTTTCTCTCGAACAATTTACCCCGAATCAAATCGATTTCTCTCGAACACCGATAAGCGGCAATAAAACACAACCTTCGCCTTAGTCCATTCACTCTCTCGAGCTGAATGTGTGGGAGAGGGTTTAGGATTCACTCTCTCGAGCTGAACCACGACAACCCAATAGCCATAGACTATTGATTCAGTAGTTTTGGTTTTAAAACTTCTCTCTTGAGCAAGTCAAAAACACAAAGATAAAATTGTATTTGCAACTACAACCCCCTTAAATTCAAACACAACTACTGAACAAAATCACCTCTAAACAGTGAATAAACAATCAATTAGCAATACCCAACAGTAAATTCAACCCATATTCACAAAATCACACCCCAAGAATTGGGGTTTTAGCTAGACATAGTAAAGAGATAGAAATCGATACCGAAAAGTGTTTCCATCAAATGGGTACGATAAATATTGTCTTTACACACATCAAGGATGAAGAATCTTCAATACCCACTTTTAATTTCTTAGAAAATGGAAATCTTCAACTCTTCAATGCTAAGGAAAATTGTCTCCAAATAAACTAAGTTTTAAAATTGAGTTTCTGAAATGTAAAACTTCTCTTCTAAAATTGCATACTAAACTAAAAATTCAAATAGGTATTTATAGTTGTTAAAAAGTGTGCTGCGAAGGATCACTTGGAGCAGTTAGTCGGGATCGACTATCCACTCGGCGATCCACCCTTTGATTATTCCTATCACCTTTTCGCTTTGGCCTTCAACACTTCAAGCTCTATAACTTTGGGCGATAAAACATTGCATCGCGGAATTGTTCGGCGACTGCTCCTTTATATTGCCTATTTGATTTTGTCCTTCAGGGCTTGGCACACTGGAACATTTGGTGAGACCAAGGCCATTCGGCGAATCGCCCAATGGTTTAGGCGATCCTCAAGCCCTCTTTTCTTCGTTCTTTTGGCTGCCTTGTTCCTTTTTGCTCCATAGTGTCCATGTTTTTTCCCTAAGTTCAAATACCTGAAATTCAAGTATTTACATCAGTTATTGAGAGAAAATATGCATTTGAGGACACTAATTCTGTTAAAATCAACCCCTAAATGAGTCCAAATCGTGGTCTTATCACGGATTGGGGGCGGGGCGGGTTTAGCTTAACCTGCATATTTTTTAACGTGCCCCTCTCCGCCTCGCATAACTACTTATTTTATTTTTAACCCACCTCACTCCGCCTTGCATAGACCCGCTCCGCATGAACCCACCCTGCATAATATTTTAATATTTTTTTTCTAGTTAAGTTTGATACTAAAAAATAACATTCATTAAACAAATTCATTTTTCATTAAGTTAAATTAATTTAATAGATAATAACTTAAAATTTTATTTTTGTAGAGGTCAATTGAGAAACATGTAAGAAATTGTATTATTTTTATTGAACCATTTTCATTTACTATGTTCAATATTTTAGTCGATTTAAAGAGATTTTCTTAATAAATAATGCTCTATCACTCTTATAATATGTAAATGTTAAAATTAAGTTTGAATCCACAACCCGCTTTGCCCCATGTTAGTTTTAAAAAAATCCACTTTAGCCCACCCCGCATCCCTCCCGTCCCGCACAACCTTAACCCACCTGCCCTACTTAGCCTTAAACCCATCCCTCCCCGCTGATGAGTTTGAGATTTGGACTCATTTAGGGCATTGTTTTAATAGTATAAGTGTGCTCAAATGCCTAATTTATGCTAAAAACTGATGATTAAAGCATTGATTTTCAGGTATGTGAGCTAAGGATCAAGGCAAGGACACTACCAGGCAATAAGCAGAAAAATGAGCTGAAGAAGTGAAGAAAAGCGATCCTGGTGATCGCCAAGACCATTCGGCGAACCACCGACTGGCTCTTCTAGTTCACCTAAAGTTCTAGGTTGCTAGCCCTGGGGAAGAAACCAAGTTGGTGACAAAATTGGCCAATCGGTGACTCACCGATCCACTACGCGACATCAAGTTGGATCGCCCAAAGTTAGAGAACTTGGGAGGCTGAAGATCAATGCAAAATGGCGATGTAAGTGAGAAAAGGGCGGATCGCCGAATGACTCGACGAGGCCCGACTTATCTCACCCACTGGAAAGATGTTTTGGTGAGTTCTCAACCAGATATTATAGCTCCCATTCTGGAGTTAGAGTTTTCTTTGAGTTTTAGAGTTCCATTGTAGACTTTGAAGCTTTTGGAGGCTCAAACTTGAAGATATGCAAGTGGGTCTTTGAATTTATCCTTTGGAAAACATTGTAAAGGCTTGAAGACTATTACCCAGCTGATGGCTAATCGAGTTGGTAATTGTTTTTTATCTTTTTATGATGTTTAGCTAAAACCCCAATTTTTGGGGTTTGATAATGTGATTATGGGTTGAATTAGCTTATGGGTATTGTTAATTATTGATTTAAATGCTATATTGAAGTGGGTTTTAATTGATAGCTATGTTTTAATCTAAGAATTATTGTTGCAAATGCAATTCAAACTTAGAATTCTGGGCTTGCTTGAAAAAGAAGTTTTAGAATCAAAGTTTTCAATTGATGATTGTAGTTATTGGGGTGATATGGGTTTAGCTCTAAAGAGTAAATCCTAACCTCAATTCTACCTATCTAGCTCGAGAGAGTAGATGAATTAAGGCGTGGGCTGTTCTTATTTTCTAAGCTTGTTAATGTTTGAAATAATTCACTTGATTCGAGATAGTTGTTCTAGAGAAAACTATTTCACTTATAGCCTAGCCTACCCACTAATATTTAGCTATTTATTAGTAGTTTCAATTACCCATATAGTAAAATTTGCCTATAATCGATCACATCCCGAGAATTCCTCTCTATATTGTTATTTCTTTAGTGTTTTATTGTGTTGTAGCTGATAATTGCAAACAAAACCCCCTCGTATGACATTCGTGTCATCCCTTTAGACTTGTTTACATGTCTTCTATTCCTATAACTGATTATATCATGTTTGTACTTCATACTTGAGTTTGAACACATACCGCTCACTGTGGGTTCGACCCCAACTCTTTGTTGGGTTTTATACTAGTTAGCGATCGTTTGCACCTAGAATTGGATGAGGTGCGCTTAAAATGTTAATCAAAATGGTGCTGCTGCTGGGGAGTGGTGCTGTTTAAAATTCTTTTATTGAAGTTAAATTGTGATCTTTTTGGATGTAGTTGAATCAACTTACTTTAGTTTTTGTTTTGTGTTGCTTGTATTGAACATGAGAGTAAACGGGAGTAATGGTAGCCAAGTGGGCCACCAAGAAGACATTGGGAATCATAATGATGTGAATGATCTAATCTAATTGGGTGGTGTTGGTGCAATACGTCTACCTCCAATTGAAGGGAATGTTGTCTTCCATGTTACTAGCACAATGCTACAACTCCTACAAATGAAAGGTCTATATGGAGGTTGGCTCACGAAGACCCCCATGAACATATAAGGAACTTCGTGGACGTTTGTAGTCCGCTCTCATTCAAGAACATATCACAAGAATCAGTCTGTCTCAAGTTGTTCCCATTCTCTTTGATGGGTGAGGCTAGCAAATGGTTAGCTGAGTTGTCGAGGCATTCAATTTGAGATTCTTTCCCCCCGTCAAGGATGATGACGCTTAGAGATATCATCCAAGGTTTCTAATGCTTGGAACATGAACCAATCCATGAGATATGATTGAGGTTTAATAAGTTGGTGCTTCAATGTCCAACCCATGGGATGCCAAATCATATATTGCAACAGTACTTCTATAAGAGCCTTGACTCGGTGACCAAAGAAGTTGCTGATCAACATGTTCCCAGAGGTATAATGCAACAACCTTGTGAAGTAGCGTCTCAACTCCTTGATTGAATGACCAAGATAAATAGAGCGTGGTACACTCGTGAAGACCAAGTATCGCTTCTCACCTTTTGAATGACAAAAGAGAAGATCGAGAAGGATCAAGAGACAGACCAAAACATGGCCAAAATAATGACCCAGCTGGACGTCTTGGTGAAAAATAAGATGGGTAGTGGGTCAAAGAGTGTAAGTGTTGTGGGTGTTGGTGGAGTAAACCCCGAAGAAGAACAATTTAAAGCGTTGTACCATGAGGAAGTGAACTTCCTAGCTAATCAAGGAAGATGATATCGTTCAAACTATCCAAGGCCGGGTGGAGATTTGGGTTGGAATAGAGATGATGGTTCGAGAGATCGTGAAAGAGAGTGATGTGACCGTAATGCTAATTGGAAGGAAACAGAAGGTGACAAGGACAAATATGTCCCACCTCATGAGCATCAAAAGTCCAAGGAACCAAAAAATGTCCGTACGGAAGACATGCTCTCACGCATTCTCAACAAAGTTGAAGGGTCAGACAATGTTTTAAAAGAAATGAAAGAAGACATCTCTACACTTAATCAGATGGTCACCTCCCGTTGGAAACCCAAATGGGTCAAATTTCTTCTTATTTGAACCCAAGGCCAAAAAGGGCCCTACCAAGTGATACCTTGGCAATCCCAAAGAATGATCCATGAATTGGTATTTTCGTCGTGCCACGATTTTAACTAAGGCGCTTCTTAGGAGGCAACCCATGTTTTTGATACTTTAGTTTTTTGATTTTGAATAAGGGGTGTTGATTGTGCAAGTTAAAAAGTGAAAATTGTTGGAAAATAGGTAATTTGGCGAGCAAAAGTCCTGTCGACGAGCCCTGACTTGGACCGCCGTTGGAAACACCCAGCTTGAAGGGGAACTCTCTAATACTCGGTGGGCAATATGCTCAATCAGCGACTCACCGAACAGGTCGGCAAGCCCGACTTGTCTGCCGTTTGAACCCCCAAATTTCTGGGAGTCCTGTAAAACTCGGCGAGGTAAAATACCACTCGGTGCATCACCGAGTTGTTTGGTGAGCACGACTTATACCATCGAATGAAGCGCGAACTTAAAGGTTTTAAAGGCCAAACAGTTTAAAATTTCAAAATCCTTTCAGTTTCTTAACTTTTCAACTCCCTTCCCCTCTCACTCGACTTTAGAGCTGTAGTATTCTTGAGTTTTTACCTTCATACCTTGTAAAATATTTGTTCGAGATTGTGGAACTTTGTCGCCTAGCTTTACAAATTCATCTTCGGCATTAAAGGTTGGTTTGTTCGAACCCAAAACTCCATATGTGGTTGAACTTGAATGTTATCAGTAATGTGTTGTTGACTTTCATTGGGTAGCATGATTTAATCATTGTTTAACTGTCGAATTGCCCGTAATGAGTTAAATTAGTGCCTAATTGTGTGTATTTGATCAATTCCCGTCTTTTGCTTGATTAAATCGAGTCTTAATTGTTGGGTTACGGTAAATATGTGTTGGGTCTAGTGGGGGTGAAGTTTGAGTAACCCTGGATTTTGCTAAATGACGTATTTTTCCCAATGATGGACCATTTGGCGTTATTCTTAAGGGCAACATATGTCAAATAGCTAATTTTGACCAAATTGGGGAAAGTCTGAGTACCCCGAGGGCATGGGTAGTATGGGTCTAGCCTTAATTGCATGGTGTAGGTATTTAATTTTGTTTTCGGGGGTTGTGTGTTTGATTTTAAAAAATGGGGTAGAAAACTGGCACGAAGTGCCATTTGGCGAGCCAAGTCAGGCTCGCCGAGTGGTTCGACGGTTTGCCAATCCCACTCCTGGAGTATTTAATTCTTATGTTCATCCCCACTCGTTGAGTAGATCAAAATATTATCAATGAACACAATCACTAACATGTCGAGGTATTGTGTAAACACCCTATTCATCAAGTCCATGAACACCGCCGGAGCATTAGTTAACCCAAATGGCATTACTAGAAACTCATAATGACCATACCAAGTTTGAAAAGCCGTCTTCAGAATGACGTCATCTTTCACCCTCAATTGATGATAACCCTATCGGAGATCAATCTTAGTGCAATAACATGCTCCTTAAAGTTAGTCAAATAAATCATCTATCCTTGGGAGAGGATACTTATTCTTGATTGTCACCTTGTTCAACTGTCGATAATCGATGCACATACGAAGAGAACCATTTTTCTTTCTAATGAATAAAACTGGAGCACCCCATGCAGAGATACTCGGTCTGATGAAACCTTTATCTAACAAATCCTTCAAATATTATTTCAACTCCTTAAGTTCTGTTGGAGCAATACAATAAGGATGAATAGATATCGGTTGCGTATCTGGAAGGAGATCAATATCGAAGTCTATTTCCTGGTCAGGAGGAATATAGGGTAAGTCATCTGGAAACACTTCTAGAAACTCATTGTCATGACCCAAAGGTACCCCCTAGACGTAACAAGGCAAATAGACCCCGAAAGGATCTATTAAGCCACTTAGCATATCATAACATAACGCATTAGAACAATAAGAGTAAAAACACATCTAAGTCCAAAAATATTTATAAATGAAAGTGGAAGTCTAGACTTGTCTCAATTAGCCATTTATTACAATACTTGAGTCAAAATAGGGTCACAACCTAAAGCAATATAATCTGAAAATGAAAGTACAAGAATGAAACAACAATGATAGCATCCTGTCCTCGAATCATGAAGACTCACCACGAGCAAGGAGAGATGAGAAAATCCAAGCTCTAGCCACAATGGGAACCACCTTGAGAACCGGACCATACACTTGGGAAAAATGTAGGAAAATATGGTTTAGTACAAAAATGCACCAAGTATGATAGTCATGCACAAAATCATGAAAACAAGTTAAAAGGGACGTTTTAGTTGAATGCATGTCATTTACTAGTTTAAAACATCATTTTGAAGATAATGTAAAAGCATAAGTCATAAGCATATTCATTACATAAATCATCATATCATAAGAGAACCATTCCATTTGTACCCTCGAAGCATACGTGTGCAATGCATGAATAAGATCCCATAATCCTACCCATGATTAGTAAAGCTTATTGAGTAACCATCAGTTATAATGCATGTTCTTGTTCATATTCTTGTCATAGTGGGAATAAGCCTTAACCGACATAGACCATGTGAGCTTAACATGGAATCTGGTGCTAACCACACAAAAAAGGGACGGATGTTAACCACCAAGGGTGGCGCCATGGTTCATAATGGGTCCAAATCGTCCTTTGTGATTGATATGAAGTCTAAGCAAGAACTTGATCCTTTATTAGTTGATTTGAAAGAGTCGGTACTCAAGAAGTTCGTTGAGGATTTCTCCCAAAGGGGGAGATGGTTGAGGGAGCAAATTTTAGAGGAGGCTCATAGTTCTCGATATTCTATTCATCCGAGAGGCACCAAGATGTACCGCGATCTATGAGAAGTCTATTGGTGGAATGGCATGAAGAGAGATATTGCAAGATTTGTAGCCAAATGTCCTAATTGTCAACAATTTAAGGTTGAGCATCAAAGTCCGGGAGGCTTGTCACAAAATATTCCTATTCCTACTTGGAAGTGGGAAGATGTGAACATTCATTTTATTGTGGGTTTTCCCCGCACTCGAAGGCAAAATGATTCTATTTGGGTCATTATTGATAGGATGACGAAAGTAGCCCACTTTATTCCAGTCAAGGTCTCTCATTCAGTGGAAGACTATGCCAAATTGTACATAAGAGAGATAGTGAAGTTACACGGGGTTTTGTTTACCCATTATTTCGGATCGGGGCACTTAATTTACTTCTCACTTTTGGAAGTTATTCCAAAAAGTGCATGGTACTAAAGTTAAGCTTAGCATGACTTTCGAACCTCAAACGAATGGTCAAGCGGAATGCACCTTTTAAACTTTAGAGGACATGTTTAGGGCATGTGTTATAGATTTCGAAGGTAACTAGGATGACCACTTTCCATTAATAGAGTTTGCCTACAATAATAGTCACTACTCAAGTATTGGCATGGCTCATTTTGGATCCTTGTAGGGTAGGAGATGTAGGTCTCTGGTTGGTTGGTTTGAGGTAGGTGAGATTGCTCTTATTGGTCCCGATTGGGGTTATAAAGCTATTGAGAAAGTTCGGCTCATTAGAGAGTGGTTGAGAACGGCTAAAAGTAGACAAAAGTCTTATGCCGATGTGAGAAGAAGGGACCTAGAATTTGAAGTTGGTGATTGGGTCTATTTGAAAATCTCACCTATGAAGGGTGTGATGAGGTTTGGCAAGAAAGGAAAACCTCGTCCCCGGTATATAGGCCCATATCAAATTTTGAAGCATATTGGGAAAGTTGCCTATGAGTTGGATTTTCCAAAGGAGTTGGCCCCAGTTCACTAGGCATTTCATGTTTCTATGCTTAAAAAGTGTATTTGAGATCCGGTGTCCATTATTCCCCTAGAAGGGTTTGGAGTTGACGAACGTCTTGCTTATGAAGAAGTTTCGGCAAAAATCCTTGACCGGCAAGACAAGAGATTGAGAAACAAGGAAATAGCCTCCGCTAACATTTTGTGGAGAAATCTTTTAGTTGAGGGTGCTACTTGGGAGGCCGAGGCATATATGAAGTCCCCATACCCTCATCTCTTTCCTTCTACTCCTATTCAAGCTTGAGGTAAGTAGTTCCTCTAGAGTTTCCTTGTTTTGGGGGCCATGTGTGGATTGTGTATTTTCCATGATTTCCTTATGTTATGCATAATCTTGATGAGATTCATGATTAGCAAGAAAATGAGTCTATATGATTGATTTTCCTCATGTTGTTGTGCATTGAGTACGAGTTGCCTATTTGACTTCGTGAGATGAGTTGATGAACATGCTTTAGTATGCTTTTGAGAGTAATTGTATATTGACTCCATGATGTTGTGTTGATCATGATTTTAGTTGGAGAAGGTAGTTCCTCCAATGAATTTGAGAAATGTTGAGCTTCATGCATAATGGGTTGGTAGAAGTAGTTCCTACCTCCTTGTATTGCGTTGATTATGTTTTGAGGTAAAGTTGATGTTTACTCCTTTGAGTTGTGCATTATTTTGATATTTCATGCATGATGGCATGCTAGTCTTGAGTCTTTACTTCCGTAAGATGCCTAGGTCGTCATTCGAGGATGAATGTCCCCAAGGGGGAGATAATGTAACACCCCAAATCCTAGTAATCTAGACTAGGGCTAAATGTAAGAGGAGGTAGCAAGCCATGAAAGATGGAAAGGGCCTAAACTACCTTGGGAAAGGTGAAGGAAAACATTTTTTTCCTTGGTCCACTCAGCGAGGGGAAATTCCATCGCCAAAGTGACTTGGTGCTTAGCCAAGTGAGCCACCATCGCCTAGTGGGCAGGACCCCTTAGCCTAGCTACTGGAAAATTGGGCGAGCTATGTCGGGGATCACCAACCCTGTTGGCGCATCGCCCAAAGGCCCCTCCCCATCGCCTAGTAGGCTGCCTCCATGATGAGCATGCTGGAAATTTTGGCGAGCCAAGGGACCACTAGGCGAGTCGCCAAGTGCCCTTGGCGAGCTAAAACGTGCAGGTTTGGAACTTTTAAGTTGGAGTCTTAGGGGTCTTTTGTTATTTTCCCTACATTGATATTATATTGTTTTACTCTTTCCCTATTGAAGTATATAAGCTTTTTATGCTCAAATTTCTCCAATTAAGCCACTCTCCCTAGAATCTAAAAGAAAACCCAAAATTTCATCCTCTCCAAAAGAATTTCTCTCTCTAGAACTCAAGGACGAAGAAGAGAAGAGTTGAAGCTAGGTCTTGAAGAATCAAGGCTTTTTAACTCAATTTATTTGGAGAATCATAACTAAAGGTATGGTACTCCTTCATCCATATATAGATTTCATCTATGGAGTCCCTCCAAACTCAATTTCAAAAGTAGTGATTTCCCCAAAAGTTAGGGTTTTACTCCAAGTCATGGATTCCTTTTCAAAAGCAATTCTATTGGTTTCATTACTTGATATTATGATTGAATTGATGATTTATTATAGTTTTATGATGAAATCTCCCAAGAATCCATGAAACCCCCATATTCCCAATTTGTAACCTTGTGACGTGGGTGAATTGTAGAAAGAAGAGTATTATGAGGTTATTCTTATAGTAATTGAATCCTGTTATCATTCATGTCTAATTTAGTAATTTCCATATATGTTGATTGAATGTGATCTATGGTCCTTGAAGGGCAAAGCATGAGAATTATGCATGTTTACGAGGTTTATGTATATGCAATTAGATCACTTTGAGAGTAAATTTAATATGATTATGATCTAATTGTTGTGTTGATTGGATGATTATCCTCTTGTACACACTTATGTATGAATATGGTATGATTTGAAAGGTTTGTCACAATGTAGTGATTCTAAGGTTGGAAGACTAGTCTCACCTATTGAATCTATGAGCTTTAGTATGAGTCATATGGATTGAGTGTCAAGACATTCTTCCATAATTATGAATTTAAGTCAACACTTAACATGAACTCAATGGGAATTATGCTTAGCACCTAGTGGGTAGTGATATGAGATGGAAGCCCTCACGTTAGTAGAGGCCGGGTTTCTAGGAACAATCTCTTTGGATGGAAGCCCTCACGTTAGTAGAGGCCAGGTTTTCTAGTAGCAATCCCCCTATCCCATAACTATGTGCCCACATAGGTCTTGAGCTAGTGGATCCACGCGTAAGCTAAGAGTATGCTTCTACCTTAGGCAAGTAGAGCAACCTCTTTTCGCTGTGGGGTAGACATTGGATACCATGGTAAGCTCATATGGTCTATGTCGGTTAAGGCTAATCTCCCTTTTATGGTAGTATGAACAAGAATATGAAATATGAACTATAACTACTCAAGAAGCTTTACTTAATATGGGTGGGATTATGTGATCTTATTCATGCATTGCACAAGTATGCTTTAAGGGTATTTATGGTATGTTCCTATTATGATATGATGATATATGAGTTGTTTATGCTTATGTCTTATGCCTTTTAATCATCTTCAAAATGATGATTTAAACTAGTAAATGGCATGCATACAACTAAAATGTCCTTTTTAGCATGTTTTTAAGGATTTTATGCATGACGATCATACTTAGTGCAATTTTGTACTAACCCATTTTTTCTACATTTTGCCCAAAGTGTAGGGTCCGGTTTTTAAGATGACTATCATTTGGTTCAAGCATGGATTCGACTATTCTCCTTGCTTGTGGTGAGTCCTCATGAATCAAGGACGGGATATTTCACTTTGAGTTTCTTTTTAGTACTTTCTAGGTTGGATTATGTTGTTTGGGGCTGTGACCCTATTTTGACTCATGAATTGTACTAAATGACTAATTGAGACAAGTTTAGACTTTCTATTTCTTTTATAAAGATTTCATTTGGACTTAAATGCGTTTTTACTCTTATTGTTCTACAACTTCATGTTATGGTATGCTAAGTAACTTACATGGGGCCTTTCGGGTTTCTATGTGCCTTGTTACGTCTAGGGGGTACCCTTGGGTCGTGAAAAACTTGGTAATTATAGCATAAGGTTTATAATGATTCTAGGATGATGAATCATAAGCCACGTCTTGTAGAGTCTTGTTCATGAGTGTGAAGCGCGCCACACTTATGAATGAGAGGTTGTAAGATGTTTAGGAAATGTCACTTCTGTCATTATTCTTGAGTCATGCCTTATAGTTTAACTCTATAAAAGTTTCCTCTCCTAATCCTTCTCTTTTGTCTTCAGGAAATGAATACACAAAGGGCTAATGCTAGAAGAATGGAAAAGGAGAATGTGAATCAAGAAGCTCCTAAAGGTAATCAAGCTCCTCAAGCTAACCAAGCTTTGGTTGATCCTTCAGCTATGTCAAATGAGCAGGTTAAGTCGGCTTTCCAAATGTTGGCCCACACTTTGGTGGCTCAAGCCAATAGGGATGTTGTGACTCATGCGAATCCTAATGTGAATTCGGCCGCTTCAAGTGTTAGGGATTTTGCTAGAATGAACCCTTCCAAATTTCTTGGTTCTAACGTGGGAGAGGATCTTTAAGAATTTGTGGAGTAGATTTATAAGATACTTGATTTCATGGGGGTGACTTTGGTAGATAAATCGGAGTTAGCCGCTTACCAATTTAAGACTGTGGCCTAAGTATGGTATACTCAATGGAAGAGCAATAGGACGGTAGGAGCGGGACCAATAGAACGGGAAGTGTTCAAATCAGTGTTTCTTGATAGGTTGTTTCCCTGAGAGTTGAGGGAAGCTAAGGTGGAATAATTCATTAACATTCGTCAAGGAGGTATGAGTGTTCAAGAGTATTCCCTAAAGTTTGCTCAATTGTCAAAGTATGCCCTGGCTTTAGTGGCAGATTCAAGGATATGATGAGTAGGTATTTGATGGGTGTGTCTAGATTGGTTAGAAAAGAGTGTCGTTCGGCAATGCTTCATGATAATATCGATATCTCACGTCTTATGGTGTATGCCCACCAAATGGAATTTGAGAAACTCCAAGACAAGAATAGAGAGGTGAAAAAAGCTAGAACCGGTGATGGGAATTTCTCCAATGCTATGTCCGATGGACAAGGTTGACAAAGGTTCAAACAAAGGTTACCCAATTAAGCCTCCTCTAGTGCTCCAACGGTCGACAAGGACAGGGTGTCCAACCCTAAACCTCAAGGAAGTAATAGTGGTGGTTCTTATGTTGCTAGGCCTAATTGTGCAAAATCTGGTCGAAAACATGAAGGAAAGTGCCTAGTTGGCTTGGATGGGTTCTATGGTTGTGGAAAGAGTGGCCACAAGATGAGTTATTGGCCGACACTTATGGCAAAGGGGAGAGAAGGCAAACAAGGTCCTCCAAGCAGTTCAAATTCCAATGCCCAAAAGCAAAACCGCTTTTATGCTCTGCAATCCTGAGGTGACCAAGAGAGCTCCCCAGATGTTGTGACCAGTATGTTAAAAGTCCTTTATATTGATATATATGCCTTGTTAGATCCCGGTGCCACTTTGTCCTTTGTACACCTTTTATGGCCATGAAGTTTGAAATATTCCTCGAAGTATTAGTAGAACCTTTTTTGGTTTCTACCCTAGTTGGTGACTCGGTAGTGGCTAAAAGAGTCTATAGAAGTTGTCCCATTTCTTTGTCTCATAGATTTACTTTGGTAGAGTTGGTAGAGTTGGTAGAGTTGGACATGTTAGACTTTGATGTGATTTTGGGTATGGATTGGTTGCATGCATGTTATGCCTCTATAGAAGTAGGACTCGGGTGGTTAAATTTGAATTTCCAAATGAGCCTATTTTAGAGTGGAAGGGGGGAAATTCTATCCCTAGAGGTCAATTTGTTTCTTTTCTTAAAGCTATGAAAATGATCTCCAAAGGGTGTATTTACCATCTTGTTACGATGATGGATGTTGAGTTGGAAACCCCTTCTCTATAGTCATTTTCGGTGGTGAATGAGTTTCCATAACTTTTTCCCGATGATTTACCCAGTATTCCTCCTGAGTGGGAAATAGATTTTGGCATTGACCTTTTATCGAATACGCAACCTATCTCCATTCCTCCTTATAGAATAGCTCCGGTTGAGTTGAAAGAGTTGAATGAAAAATTAAAGGATCTGCTAGATAAGGGTTTTATTTAACCGAGTATCTCTCCATGGGGTGCTCCGGTGTTGTTTGTTAGAAAGAAGGATGGGTCTCTTAGAATGTGTATTGATTATTGTCAATTGAACAAAGTGACCATTAAGAATAAGTATCCTCTTCCGAGAATTGATGACTTGTTTGATCAACTTCAAGGGGCTAGCTATTTCTCGAAAATTGATCTTCGTTTGGGTTATCACCAACTAAGGGTGGGAGGGGTTGATATTCATAAGACGGCCTTTAGGACCCCGTATGGTCACTATGAATTTGTGGTTATGTCATTTGGGTTGACAAATGCCCCGGCAGAATTTATGGATTTGATGAATAGGGTGTTTAGACAATACCTAGACATGTTTGTGATTGTGTTTATCGATGATATCTTGATCTATTCGAGGAGTGAGAATGAACATGTGGACCATTTGAGGATTGTGTTGCAAGTTCTTAAGGACCAACTACTTTTTGCAAAATTTAGCGAGTGTGAGTTTTTGCTAAGGTCCGTAGCTTTCCTTGGTCATATTGTGTCAGGCAAGGGTATTGAGGTAGATCCTAAAAAGACGGATGCGGTCAAGAGTTGGCCTAGACCTCTAACTCCTTCTGACATTAGAAGCGTTTTGGGTTTGGCCGGTTACTATAGGCAGTTTATTGAGGGTTTTTTCCTCTATTGCTTCTCCGTTGACGGCTTTGACTCAAAAGAAGGATAAGTTTGAGTGGTCGGAGGCTTGTGAGAAAAGATTTCAAGAGTTGAAAGATAGACTTACTACCTCTCCGGTGTTGATCTTTCGGAGGGTACAGATGGTTTTGTTGTATATTGTGACGCCTTTAGATTTGGGTTGAGATGTGTCCTCATGCAAAACGGTAAAGTGATTGCCTATGCTTCAAGGCAACTCAAAGTACATGAGAAGAATTATCTGACCTTTGATCTTGAATTAGGGGTGGTGGTGTTTGCCTTGAAAATAAGGAGACATTACTTATATGGGGTCCATATGGATGTATTTACCGATCACAAAAGTCTTCAATATGAGTTTAGTTAGAAAGACTTATATCTCCGACAAAGAAGGTGGTTAGAACTTTTGAAGGATTATGACATGAGTGTCCGTTACCACCTCGGTAAACCTAATGTTGTAGAGGATACACATAGTTGATTATCCATAGGTAGTGTGACTCATATAGAAATGAAAATAAAGAGCTGGTATGTGATGTGCATAGGTTGGCTCAGTTAGGTGTTCAACTAGTGGATTCCACCAAGGGTGGCGTCATGGTTCATAATGGGTCCAAATCGTCCTTTGTGTTGGATGTGAAGTCTAAGCAAGAACTTGATCCTTTATTAGTAGAGTTAAAAGTGTCTGTACTCAAGAAGTCCGTTGAGGCTTCCTCCCAAGGGGGAGATGGGGTACTTAGGTACCAAGGTCGATTATGTGTTCCGGATGATGGGTTGAGGTAGAAAATTTTAGAGGAGGCTCATAGTTCTTGAAATTCTATTCATCCGGGAGCGACCAAGATGTACCGTAATATACAGGAAGTCTATTGGTGGAATGGCATGAAGAGAGATATTGCGGGATTTGTAGCCAAATGTCCCAATTTTCATCAAGTTAAGGTTGAGCATCAAGGGCCGGGAGGCTTGTAACAAAATATTCCTAGTCCTACTTGGAAGTGGGAAGATGTTAACATGGAATTTCATTGTGGGTTTTCCCCACATTCGAAGGTAAAATGATTCTATTTGGATCGTTATTGATGGGATGATGAAATTAGCACACTTTATTCCCGTCAAGGTCTCTCATTCGGCGGAAGACTATGCCAAATTGTAGGTAAGATAGATAGTGAAGTTACATGGGTTTCCTTTATCTATTATTTCGGATCGGAGCACTCAATTTACTTCTCACTTTTGGAAGTCATTCCAAAAAGGGCTTGGTACTAAATTTAAGCTTAGCACAACTTTCCACCCTCAAGCGGATGGTCTAGCGGAACACACCATTCAAACTTTAGAGGACACGTTGAGGGGATGTGTTATAGATTTCAAAGGTAATTGGGATGACCACATGCCATTAATAAAGTTTGCCTACAATAATAGTCACCACTCAAGTATCAGTATGGCTCATTTTGAAACCTTGTATGGTAAGAGATGTAGGTCTCTGGTTGGTTGGTTCGAGGTAGGTAAAATTTCTCTTACTAGTCCTGATTTGGTCTATGAAGCTATTGATAAAGTTTAGCTTATTAGAGAGAGGTTGAGTACGGCTCAAAGTAGGCAAAAGTCTTATGCCAATGTGAGAAGAAGGGACCTAGAATTTAAAGTTGGTGATTGAGTCTATTTGAAAATCTCTACCGGAACCTCTTTATAGGAAAGGCTTTCATCAACTCCCAACCCTTCTAAGGGAATAATGGATACCGGATCTCCAATACACTACTTAAGCATAGAAACATGAAATATCGGATGAACCGGAGCCAACTCATTTGGAAATCCAACTCATAGGCGACCTTCCAAATACGCTTCAAAATTTGATATAGGCCTACATACCGGGGAATAAGTTTCCCTTTCTTGCCGAACCTCATCACACCCTTCATGGGTGAGATTTTCAAATAGACCCAATCATTAACTTCAAATTCTAGATCCCTTCTTCTCATATCGGCACAAGACTTTTGTCTAGTTTGAGCCGTTCACAACCTCTCTTTAATGAGCCAAACATTCTTAATAGCTTCATAAACCGATTCCAGATCAATAAGAGCAATTTCACCTATGCCAAACGAACCAACCAGAGACCTACATCTCCTACCATAAAAGGTTTCAAAGGGAGCCATATCGATAATAGAATGATAACTATTATTGTAGGCAAATTCTATAAAAGGCAAGTGGTCATCCCAATTACCTTTGAAATCTATAACATAAGACCTTAACATATCCTCCAATGTTTGGATAGTACATCCACTTGCCCATCGGTTTGGGGATGAAAATTCGTGATAAGCTTAACCTTTGTACCAAGCCCTTTTTCGAATGACTTCCAAAAGTGTTAAGTAAATTGAATACCCCAATCCGAAATAATAGATAAAGGGACCCCATGCAACTTCAGTATCTCATTTATGTACAACTTGGCATATTCTTCTGCCAAATGAGAAACTTTGACGGGAATAAAGTGGGCTGATTTTGTCATCCTATCTATAATGACCCAAATAGAACCATGTTGCCTTCGAGTGCGAGGCAAACCCACAATAAAGTCCATATTCACATCTTCCCACTTCCAAGTAGGAATATGAATATTTTGTGACAAGCCTCTCGGCCTTTGATGCTCAACCTTAACTTGTTGACAATTAGGACATTTGGCAACAAATCCCGCAATATCTCTCTTCATACCATTCCACCAATAGACTTCCCATAGATTACGATACATCTTGGTGGCTCCCGAATGAATAGAATATCGAGAATTATGAGCTTCCTTTAGAAGAACATATAACCGACCTTGGTACCTAAGCACCCCATCTCCCCCTTTGGAGAAAGCCTCAACGGACTTCTTGAGTACCGACTCTTTCAACTCAACAAATAAAGGATCAAGATCTTACTTAGACATCACATCCATCACAAAGGACGATTCGGAACCATTTTGGACCATGAAACCACCCTTGGCTAAATCCACTAGTTGAACACTGATAATTTGAGTAATGTCTATCAAATACAGTTCATCCAATTCTAAGTTCAGATGGTCGTTAAACTATATATAACCCCACAATTGAGTTGGGGTCGAATCCCATAGGGAGTGGTACGTGTTCAAATTCAATCAAGAAGTACGAATGTGATCCAACTAGGTATAGGAATAGAAATTATCGAAAAAGACATAAAACAAATTAAAAGGGGTGACACGAATGTCAGATGAAGGGTTTTTGGTTTGCAATTATCAACTACAACACAGTCACAAACAATTTGAAATAATAATAATGGATAGGAATTCTCAGGATGTTATCGATTATAGGCAAATTTTGATATATGGGTAATTGAAACTACTAGTAAACAACTAAAAATCAGTGGGTAGGCTAGATTATAAAGGAGATAGCTTTCTCTCGAACAACCATCCCGAATCAGGTTATTTCTTTTGAACATCAACAAGCATAACAATGAAGAGCAACCCACACCTTAATTAATCTACTCTCTCGAGCTAGATGGGTAGGATTGGGTTTAGGATTCACTCTCTCGAGGTGAACCCAACTCAACCCAATAACTACAAATCATTAATCAATAATCTTAGTTCTAAACTCTCTCTCTCTCGAAAGCTAAGAACACAAGGTTAGAACTGCATTTGCAACAACAATTCATAAATTAAACCATAATTAATGATTAAACCCACATCAATATAACATTTAAACTAGTAATTAACAATACCCATAAACTAATTCAACCCATAATCACATGATCACACCCCAAGAATTGGGGTTTTATCTAAACATCATAAAAAGGTAAAAACGGTTACCAAATCGATTAGCCATCAACTGGGTAATAGTAATTTAGCCTTTACAATGCTTCAATTTGCACAAAATTTGAAACCCACTTGCAAAATCTCAAAATTCAATCTATAAAATCCTTCAAGTCTACTGAGAAACTATGAAAAACTCAAGAGAAAAGTATTCTAGACTAATTTAGCATACTAAATTAACTCTTCAAAATCTAATTTATAGTCGCCAAAAATAATCCACGAATGTCCATTAGGTGAAGTAAGTCGGGTTCGCTGAACTACTCGGTGAACCGCCCATTGCTCTCTTCTATCGCCTTTTTTCCTTGGCTCTCAGCATCCTCAAGTCCTGTAACTTTGGGCGATCTCTCTTTGCATCATGAAACTACTAGGCAATTCTCTGACTGCCCCTTTCCTATCGCTGACATGGTTTCTTCCCTTGGGGCTGGCACACTGGAACTTTAGGGGGTCAAATTGGCTACTTGGCGATCATTAGGGTCACCTTTCTTCATTTCTTCAGTTTGTTTTGTTCCTTTTTGCATGTTAGTGTCCTTTCTTTGTTCCTCAATCAATATACCTGAAATTCAAGGCTTTAACATCAATTTATGGCACAAATTAAGCATTTAAGGACACTAAATCTATATAAATAAAGTCGCAAATGAGTCCAAATCTCGGACTCATCAACACCCCCAAATTAAACTTTTGCTTGTCCTCAAGTAAAACTCAAGATCAGCATTTCAAAAGGGATGTCTCAAATTGTGCCACATAAGACTCAACATAAATCCACACAACAAGGTTCAACTTACTCATACAATGATCAATTATGCAATCAAAGATTCAAATTGTGACTCACCACTATCAAAGATGCTCATGTTCACAATATTTGCTTCAAATGCAAGTTCAAGGTCAACAAAGGTACTCATATGCCCTCACAACAAAGATGATTCCCTATTCACACAAAGTTCTTCAACAATTTATAGTTCTGGAATCACATATGACTCTCACACTCACAAAGATGAACACATGCATGACTTCACCCATAGGTTTGCCCTTATTTTCCAATCAACATTTGTTTCAGCTCACTCAAGATCACAAAGGTCTTTTCAAGGCATGTAACAGGGCTGAGTGTCAAGGTATGGTCATTTAGGCTTATTGGCTTCTAGCTTCATGATGTGTGGTCTGAACATCACTTTCCTCCTCTTCTTTAACATTTTAATCGTGCTCATAATCCACCCCATTATTCGAACTACCAGATACCCCATTTCCTTTGCAACTTCCACTAATTTATTTCACAATTTTTTTTCTAATTCTTTTTCTTTGCTTTTTTTTTTTTTTGTTTACATGGAGGGGTTCCATCTTTTTCAAAACCATTACTCAAGGGGAGATTTCTCACACTTCTTAATTTTCCTTCTCTTTTCACCACACCCCTAACTTAGGTTTTTGGCCTAAGTTGGCTAATCAACAAACCACAGTTCATGGAAGTTATGGGTAAATGAATAAAGAGGGATCACAATTGTTTAAGTTTCTTCCAAGAAAAGGATAAAGCTCAAGAGGGTTCAAGAAAGGTTCACACATCTCACAAGTTTGACCACAAAAGAGGTATATTGTCAAATTGTTTCTCTCTTCAAAATTGTTTCCTAAGATCATTTCAAGTGGTTGCATCACTTAGTCAATCGGACCAACGAGGCAAATTCTAGGTGTCATCACACACAATGGTCAAAGTAAACTTATCAACCAAGACTCCACACTTTCTAGCTAGTGTGCAATGTTCATCACAAGAGACTCATTCGATAACCGGCAAGTCACAACGAGATGCTAAAAGTTCACACATTATCTATGCAACTTCATTAGTCTCATCGTAGCCGCACATTCAGTTCATTCAATTAAGAATACTATTCAAGTCATCGATATTGATCACAACCGATACGCACAAGAACATCCACAATCACACACAAAAGAGGTGGCAAAATTTTTAAAATTAGGTTCAAAACCATTTTCATTCAAAACAAGGAGCCACAAGCTCAAGAATCCACAAGATTAAGATCAAAACACAATCAAAACACATATATAGATCAACAAAACCCAATATTCACATACAAAATAGAATCCCAAGAGGTAGGTATGGAAATACCTCACCCCACCTACAAAAGAAAAGCAATTGACCTCAAATGCAACTTAAACAAAGATAATCAATAAAAAATAAATAGAGAGGGAGGTAAAAATGTCATCCTGCCAAGCTAGGCCTGGGTGAAGACTACATCGCAGTCGCTCCATCTGTCGGGGCATCAATGCCCGGGGTCACACTCTGGGAATCAGTGCCCGGTGTAGCAATAACTGTGGCTCTGCTAGAGCAGGCCATCGTAGTGTCTCTCAAGGAGGCTTGTCAGGCTGTCTCAAACATGGCATCCCCTAGATCGGCCAGATCCTCATAAACTGTCGCATCTTGCTCCTTAAGCTACTCTTTATCTGTCTCGGCCTCAGACTCAGCAGCAACAGTATCCTCCATAATAGGTCAGAACATCTGCACCCGAGACACCAGGGACCTCTGCCGACTCAAATAATAAAGTGAAGTCTGTGAACTTCATATGGTCCACATCCTTCCTCATCTCAGAAACATCGGCTTTCAAAGTTGTAACCTCAGTGGTGACCCTCTTTCCTCTCTTGCAAATCTCTACTCTCATCGTGAAAGGATCAATGGATTCCCAGAGAAGTTTCAGTGCAGCTGTAATAGCTCTCTCAATCATCCATGGCACCTTGTCCTCTAGTCAGGAAGCCTGCACATCGGCAGAATGGGATAGGTGCCCCATCTTGAGGAGCATGGCCTGAGTGATCGGGGTCCTCGAGGTAGTGGTACCAGCAATAGTTGTAGGGGGCTGAGAGGCAGCAGAAGAACTCAGGGTCTTGGAAGGAGTGGAAGTAGATGTACCAGAAGGCCCGGAGGCCGGAGTAAGCAAGGCTGCCTCTGCAGGTAAAGAATCAACATCAACCTCCGGGGATGTATCCACCGGAGCTGCTCTTCTCTTATCAACCTCGTCCCGTGTGCACTCGGCCTCTATGCACCGGATGTCGGTTGAAGATATGAGTGTAACCTCAACATCCCTCTTCTCATCACGAGGAACTCCATCTCGACGACAAAACTCTATAATTAGTACTTGAAATGGAAGGGATGTCTTGTGCTGTTTGGCCCTCACGACCATCTCTTTCTCTTTAATTAACCTTAAGTTCAGCCTTTTCCTGGCTATGATGGATTTGAGACAGGCCATCTTTGAGTGGTGGAGAATGGACTCGTTTTGTTATGGCATGATAGAGCTACTGATGAACCCAAATAACTACCGAGCTGCTATGTTCAGGTCCTTCTCGATAGGTGCTTCGGCCTCAATCTACCTCGGGGTGGCGTCAGAAATAAGGGGAGGTATCCAGTCCTTTAGGTCATCCAGAGTTTGTTCCGTGATCATGCTCTAGTACTCGTGCTAAAATCATGTATCCCTCTCAAGTGAATTATTGATATCATCACTGCTCCATCTAACTGTCATCCCTCAGACCATCACAAACTCCATCGGTTTGAAGGCACTCGCCTTCAACTTCCCCTGGGGTATCAAATCACCGTAAGAATTGTAGAATTCTCAGACCCAGGTGGGAATGTATAGGCCACGGGGAATGGTGAAGATCTTGAACCTATGGAATCGGAGAGTGTCCCACACAACTTGGTAGTTAACCACTACACCATCCGTGGACAGTCGCTTCTCTTCTAGGATGGTGCTTAATCCCTCGGCCTTTAATCGGGGAGGAGAAACCTGAACTGGTGGAGCTGGAACCATCGTCTGTGGCGGATATGGAACTGAATCTGAAGTAAGAGGGATCGGCTCCGGAATCCTAGATGGATCATGACGATCTTTTGCACGAATCTCTGCTCGTCGGGCCTATAGTAATTGATCATCCTGAGGCTCAGAGAATGAAGCTTGAGAATCAAAGGACTCCTCATCACTGCTGGAGTTGTGCTCTGGTCTTTCAACTGCGGGCACCTTGCCATTGCCTTTGCCTCCCTTTGGATATAATTTCTTGCTATTTATGTTAGAAGCAACTTCTTTCTCATTGATCACAATACCCCGTGCCCTTTTTCAGGGCGGCATGCCACTATCATCCAAATTGTTTCTAGCCATATCTACAAAACACATTGCAAGGTGTTAGAAATAATTCAAAAAAATTGCTGAATTCAAGCTGTAGAAAGACTCCCCGAACCTGTCAGTGAGTCGTCGTTTCACTTAGGTGAGCCAGATTGTGCTCGCCTAAAGTACCGGCTCTAAAAATTTCCAGAGTTAAGGCATGTCGGTGATGTTCAGGCCCTTCGGCGAATAGCCCACATCAATTGGTGAGTTTAGAGTAGCCCGCCGAATATTACAGTGCATTTTAGGGATTAGGGGCGCAGAAAGGACGATATAAGGAAACTTTCGGCGAGTCATCGAGTGAACTGAGAGAGCTCAGGCTTCCCACCGAAAGTTAGAGGACTAACATAGCAAAAAAAATGAAATTAAGGGCGATTATAGTGGGACTTTATCGAACCGTCGAACCATTCGGCGAGCTCGACGCAGCTCGTCAAACGACCCAATGTGCCAACTTTCAACCCCATTTCCCAAAATCAAGCCCGCAGCCCCTGAATTAAAAATCAAGCACAAACTATGGAATTAGCACTAGACCCATATGACCCATGCCTTCGGGGTACTCAAACTTCCCCCGATTTGGCCAAAATTAGCCATTTGACGACTTTTGCCCTTAAGAATGACGTCAAACACTCCATCATTGGGAAAATTACATCATTTAGCACAACTCGGGGTTACTTAGACTTCATCCAACTAGACCCATTACCAAATTACCGAAACCCAACAATTTAGAACTAATTTTAACGCATAAAACACGGGAAATCATCGATTTAAGCATTTAGGCACAAGTTCAAACACATTACGGGCAATCTGACACATAAGATACAATTAAAGAAATTACCCAACACATATCAACATACATTTACCTATTGCATTTGAGTTTAACAACAAAATGAAAGTACGGGATTCAGAAAACCAACCTCTATGCCGAATTTAGAAGTTGAAAAGCTAGGCGGCAAAGTATTCCAATTCCGAGCATGAGATTACAAAAAAATGCAAGTAAATAGAAAAATAAGGAATATTTAAAGTTCAGGTGAGAGTGCACGGGGTTAGAAATGAGAGAATATGAAAGATTTTGAAATTTTAAACCGTTTGGCCTTTAAAACCTTTCAGTTCGCAGCACCTTCGGTGGAGTAAGTTATCCACGCTGAACCACTCGGTGATGCGCCAAGTGGTACTTTACCTCGCCGAGTTTTACATGACCTCCATGGAATTTGGTGGTTCAAACGGCAGACAAAATCAGGCTCACCGACCTGTTCGGCGAGTTGTTGATTAAGCAATTAGCCCACCGAGTTTTATAAACTTCCAGTTCAGGCTTGGTGGGTCCAACGGCGGAGCAATTCGGGCTCGCCAACTTCTTTGGCAAGTCGCCGACTTTTTTAACGAGTCACTAACCTCTTCGGTGAGTCACCGACTGGACTTTTGGCTCGCCAAATTGCTCATTTTCCAACACTCTTCACTTTTCAACCTGCACAATCAACACCCATTATTCAAAATCAAAACTAAAGCATTAAAAACTTGGGTTGCCTCCGAAGAAGCGCTTTAGTTAACGCTTCAAAATCTCACTCAACCGCGTCCAAGCCTATTTCCTGCAAACATACAAATAAAACAGTATTTCTAATACAAAATAGCCCTAGACACACACAACTCTTAAGTGAAATGTATCAAAAATACCGTAAACTCACGGTATATCACCACTCGACGATGCATCGAGTGGTTTTTTGGCTCACCGAGTTTTACAAAACTCCCAGCAATTTGGTGGTTCAAACGGCGGACAAAGTTGGGCTCGTCGACATGTTCGGCGAGTCGCAGACTGAGCTTTTGGCTCGCTGAGTTTTACAAAATTCCCCATCAAGCTAGGTAGTTCCAACAGTAGTCCAAGTCGGGCTCGCCGACCTCTTTGGTGAGTCTCCATTAGACTTTTGGCTTGCCTAATTTCCACTCTCCAACACTCACTTTTCAACCTGTAATATCAACACACATTATTCAAAAACAACAATCAAAACATCAAAAACTTGGGTTGCCTCCCAAGAAGTGCCTTATTTAACATTGTGGCACAACGGAAATACCAATTCAAACTTCATTCTTGGGTTTTTCCATTGTGTCACTAGGCAATCCCCCTTTTTACCGTGGATTCAATTAAGTCGAAATTTGACCCATTTGTGTCTCCAACTATTTAATAGAGACTGAATGAGAAGTCACTGTTTGATTGAGAGTTGAGACATCTTCATTCATCTCTTTCAACACTTTGTTTGACCCTACCACTTTATTGAGAATGCATGTAAGCATGTCTTCCGTATGGAACTTCTCATAGTCAGATCTTTGCTCTTTAGGCTTTTGGCATTCATGAAGAGAGACGTATCTTTCCTTTTCACCATCCCTTTCCTTCTAAGTAGCATTACGATCACACCATTCCCTGTCATGATCTCTCAATCCATCATCTCTACTCCAACCCGGATTTCCACCCGGCCTTGGGTAATTTGAATGAAATCCTCCTCTTTGATTTGCAAAGAAGTTCACTTTTTCATTGTACAACGCTTCAAATTGAGATTTTTTGGGGTTTGATCTACCAATACCCACAACATTTACACTCTTCAACCCACTACCCATCACATTTTTCTACAAAAAATGAAGTTGAGTCCTCATTTTGGCCATAATTTGGTCTCCCTCTTGATCCTTCTCGATCTGCACTTTCGTCATACTAAACGTGAGAGGAGACACATGGTCCTCACGAGTGTACCATGCTCTATTTATCTTGGTCATGCCATCAAGGAGTTGAGACGCTACTTCATAGGGTTGTTGCATTATTCCTCCGGTAACAAGTTGATCAGCAAGTCCTTTGTTCACCTAGTCAAGACTCCTATAGAAGTATTGTAGAAATATGTGGTTTGGCAGTCCGTGAGTCGGACACTAAAGTACCAACTTCTGAAATTTTAACCACGTCTTGTGGATAGGTTCACCGTCTAAGCGTTTGAAAGCTTGGATACTAGATCTAAGTGTCGTCATCTTTAACGGGGGAAAGAATCTCACATTGAATGGTATGGTCAGCTCATCCCAATTGGTGATGGAGTTCCTTGGTAAATCAGCTAACCATTTGGTAGCTTCACCCGTCAAAGAGAATGGAAACAACCTTAGACGGACTGATTCTTGTGATATGTTCTTGAATAAGAACGGACCACAAACATCCAAGAAGTTCCAAATATGCTCATAGGGTCTTCATGGGCCAGCCCTCCATATAATCCAAATGTATCCTTTCATTTGGAGGAGTTGTAGCATTGTGCTCGTAACATGGAAGAAAACATTCCCCTCAACAGGAGGTAGACGCATTCCACCAACACCACCTAATTAAATTGGGTCATTCATATCATTCAGATTTACGTGGCCAACTTGGCTACCATTACTCCCGTTCACGCTTATTTATTCCTCTTTTCAAAACAAATCAACACAAACACAAAACAAAGTAAGTTGATTCAACTATAACACAAAAAGATCACAATTGAACTTCAATAATTGACTTCTAAACAACACCACTCCCCGGCAACAACGCCATTTTTTATTAACGCTCAAACTTTAGGTGTAAAGACGATCGTTATCTAGTATAAAATCCAACAAAAAGTTGGGGTTGAACCCATAAGGAGTGGTACAATGTTTGAATTCAATTACGAAGTACAAATATGGTCTAATCGGTTATAAGAATAGAAATTATCGAAAATATACAAACAAGTCTAAAGGGGTGACAACGAATGTCAGATGGGGGGTTTTGATTTGCAATTAACAGCTAAAACAAGTATGAAAATAGGGGAAATAACAATATTAAGGGGAATTCTCGTGATGTGATCGATTATAAGTTAATTATGCTATATGGGTAATTGAAATTTAACAATAATTTACAGAATCATTGTGTGTAGGCTAGGCTATAAGTGCAATGGTTTTCTCTTGAACAACTATTACGATTCAGGAGAGTTCTCTCGAACCTCGACAAGCTTGACAAGATAAACAACCCACAACCTTAATATATCCACTCTCTTGAGCTAGATAAGTAGAATTGAGTTTAGGGTTCACTCTCACGAGCTAAACCCATATCAACCCAATACCTACAATTATTAATCAAAAGCTTTTTTCCAAAACCTCTCTCAAGCAAGCCAATAACTCTATGCTAGAATTGCATTTGCAGCTACAACCCATAGATGAAAATACAACTAATGATGACACCCACATTAATACAACAATTTTATCATTAAATAACAACACGCATAAGATAATTAGACAAATAAACACATGATCACACCCCAAGAATTGGGGTTTTAGCTACACATCATAAAAAGAAAAAAATGATTACCAAATACATTAGCCATGATCTGGGAAAAGGTTTTCAAGTCTTTACAATGGTCCAAATTGAATAAATTCAAAATACCCACTTGCAAATCCTCAAAATTAAGCTTAGAAATCCTCAAAGTCTACAATGGAAACTCATAAAAACTAAGATAAAACTCTAACTCTCAAACTTGGGGATCCAAACCCTGAAGGGAACTCCCTCAAATTTCTTTCAAAATTCCAATTTATAGTTGCCCAATTTTTGGCCTGGAAGGCCATTGGGCGAAATAAGTCGTGCCTCGCCAAACAGGTCAATGATTTGCCCTTTGCTCCCTTCCACCACCCATTTACAATGGCCATCAGTCCTCCAGGTCCTGTAGCTTTGGGCGATCAAATTTTCCCTTGAGGAATCAATCGACGATTCACCGACTACCCATTTTTGTCGCCAAGTTAGTTGTTCCCCAGGGCTAGCACTCTGGAACTTTGGGCGGGCTAAAGAGCCACTCGGCAGTTAGCCGAGTGGTCTGTCGATCCATCCACAAACCGTGGATGGTGTCCGTAGATCCCAGGTAAGTCCCTAAACTTGTCCAAGTGTAAGAGTGATCTACGGTCCCAATCTACGGACCGTAGATGGGGTCTCGTGGATCCAAAACCCTAATTTTGTCTGACTCGACTCGGACCCTCTTATTTAAAATTCCCCTAATTTGAAATCATTTCTACTTCCCTCCATTCACTCCCTAACCATTTCAAACACCCTCAACTTCCCTAAATCACTCCATAACTCCCCCATAAAATCATCCCTTCCATTCCCTCATAATCCCCACGATTCCTTCATATTCCGAATACTACTCATTCCATATTCCACAAAAGGGTTCGGCGTTTCGGTTAGTAACGAAGAAGTGGTTTTTGGCCTTGAAAGCATCTATCATCACACAATCACCCCATTCCCGTTGCTATAAGGTAATAGACTTTCTCCTCACTTTGAATTTTGATTCATTGATAGATTATAGAAAGCCAGGGACTGGGTCTTGACCTTGGGTACTTGTTAGATGAAATTGCATGATAAAATTGGAAGTTACAATACCCTTGGAATGATAGATAGTGATTGTGTTGCCTTGTTGTATGTGATTATAAGTCTAAATGTAAGTTTTGACTTAGGGTTCCAAACATTGTATAAAATACTTGTTCCAATGATTAATCAGAATCTTGAGAATGACAAACTAACATGATTCAATGTTGAAATAAATGGTTAGACTAGGACATTGTTGAAAATGGTCTAAAATGTGGACTTGAAAATAATGAATGGCTGAAACTTGGCACAGATCACATCCTCGATACCCCGTCTACAGACCGTAGATCAATCTACGGACCGTAGATCAGGTTCGTGGTTGGATGCACTTGAAAAGTTCACAAGTGTGAAACCACGAATGTGGACTACGGTCCGTAGTTCAGTTTACGGACCATTTTGTACATCCGTGGTTTCCATCTACGACCAATATTGTTGGTAATTTGATCCACGGAAGGGTTCCACGGACCGTAGATCAGTCTACGGACCGTAAGTCCCCTCCGTGGATAACCACTGCAGCCACTGTCTGAAATTTTTTTGGGTCTTTATTCCTGTTCATTTTTAGTTCTAATTTTTTTTCAAGTGTGTTTATAGTTAGTTTTGGCACTAATATTGCTTCCACAGGTACGATGGCACCAAAGAAGCTTGTCACCTACTCAAAGCAGGGTAAGTCACAATCTGTTGTCCCTAGGTTCATGTTAATCAATGAGGACACAGACACAGAAAAAGATCCCGCATACGTTCCTCCTAATACAAGGACTTCTCCCACTGCTCCCCGAGCCACCAGAGGCACCCCCCAAAAGGTGATTCCTGACGTAGTCACTGTCTCCCAGTCTGATGAGGAGCACACACTGATCGGGTAACCAACTGGGGCTGCTTCCAGTTTAGCTAATGGGTCTATGTCCAGCTCCGACTCTTCCCATGCTTCGGGCTCAGAGTCTGGTCATGCTTTAGGGTCCGAATCTGCCTATGCTTCAGGGTTCGATGCTATATCACCCACAAGGTCCGGACAGAATGAACAAGCAGCCTCGTCTAATGAGGCCACTAGATCAGAGTCAGTACCGACATCAATGAATAAGGATCCTACCCTAGTGGCCGGCGAGCCAAACATATGGTGTGTTGAGGGCCAATGGCATACTTATCGGGATGCCAAGATGAAAAATGACAAAGAGAAGATGGCCCGACTTATTATAGAGGAGCGCAGAGTCCTCACGGGGAGCTTGCACATTTTCCCTGATATCCACCGGATTTTTAACCTTCACAAGTGTGACTGGATGGCTTGAGACCCAGGGACTTATAGCGAGGAAATTGTGCGGGAGTTCTACGCCTCCTATGCTGCCACTCTCCGTGGTTCGATCTCCGAACAGTCAAATCACTTAGCCCAAGATCCTCTCACTTCCACTGTGGTCCGGGGTTGTTTGGTGGACATATCACATGTCACAATCAGTCGCTTTCTCTATGGCCTTACCGCAGGTCACTCTTGGTCACTAAACACAGCGGAGTTTAATTACAGATGGAACATCGTGCGGAGCGGCGCTTTCCAGAGAAATGCTGAGCAGCGAGATGCTGTTATACTATGGTTGGATAAGTACATTGCTGCAGATGGCGAGCGTGCGGAGTGGGTCGAAACCGAAAAAAATGGGTATGAAAAGAGTTTGATGTTGAAAAATAAAAGAAAGAAAAGAGAGGAATGGATGTGACTTGTTAAAGCTAAAGAAAAAGAATAAAATGCAAGAAAGAGATAAAAGTGAAAAATAAAAAGATTTACAAAGTCTAAAGTCACATCCATGATTGAATAAAATCAACGGAAGAAGGTAAAATAGTAGGATGACAAAAATAGGGAAGAAAGAGGTTGAAAGCCTAGTGTAATGTCATAGAGGGCAGAAAGTCACTAAGAAGTACCCAAATGTGCCACACCTGACCCTGACCCTGCGTTACAAGCCAAGAAAGTCCTATAGTGATCCTAGAGTTTAGTTTGGAGAGTCTAAGCAGTGAAAATAAGGGAAAGCCTATGGTACTGAGCACTAACTATACTTGAAGTTATTTCTAAGTGTGAGTGTTTAATGAATCCTTATACTCAAAGTCATAGTCAGTGTGTGAAAGAAAGGGGACTTGGTTTGAAGTAAGGGCACTAGTTAGATTGTCGGAAAGTTGGTACTTTGGTGATAGTGAAACAGTGTATGTTGTGTGTTGGTTGGTCGATCGTTGTCATGGTTTGATCTGCACGAATTAGCTTGTCGAGTCTAAGAGAAAAAATTTTGCACCTGAAAAGTGAGTGGGATAGAGAGTCATGTGATTGCTTGTGCTTGAAATGCTTGCTTCGATACAAGTGTCGTTTAGAGTCTTAGTGCATCGCTTGAGGACAAACAACAAATTTAAGTTGTGGGTGTTGATATATCGTGAGTTTACGGTATTTCTAATACATTTCACTTACAGGTTGTGTGTGTCTAGGGCCTTTTTGTATTGGTTTTTATGTGTTTTTATCATATTTTGCAGGAAAGATGTTCAGGCACGGAAGTAAAGAGACAGCTGAAAGAAATGCAGAAAAGGGCATCTACGGAGGTGATCTACGGACCGTAGGTCCATTGCCGCTCCATAGATGGTGGTCGTAGATCAGTAGGCAAGGCATGGAAGGCAAATCAGGGAAATCTGACCAAGTGTGGAACCACGGTGGACATTGACGGTCCGTAGATTGATTCTGCGAGGGTTCCAGTACCTGATGTTTGAAAAGTTCTAAGTATGGAGCTACGGAGAGGGATTGACGGACCGTAGATCGATCTACGGTCCATACTGCAATTCCGTCATTTGCTTCAGGGAAGCTGATTTTTTGAAGATGAAATATTTTCTAAGTCTTGGCTGACAGAAGGGACTCACGGACCGTAGATCCATTGACGGTCCGTGAGTCAGTCTCGTGGAATGAAGATGCGTGCCTGAATAAACTTTTCTTATTTCGTTTCCTTTTTTATTTGGGACTTGTTTTTTTTATAAATAGGGTATGTAAACCTCGTTTTTGGGGGTGAGACATTATTATTTTTATTCTAGTTCTTGACTTTGGAGATTAACTTGCAACTTTAGCAATTCTTAATTTCCTAAGTTCGTTTTGAAGATTTTGGTGTTGCAATTCAAGTTGAATTTCTAGGTTTATTATTCTTCTTACGTAAGTTCATAATTCTTTTATCTAAAACAATGAATTGTGTTCATATGATTATGGGTAACTAAACTCCACAACTAGGGTT